>VMDR010014985.1:0-22865 GCA_007922815.1 Macrotus californicus | reverse complement strand
ATCACCATGTATTGGCATCTCTTTTGGAATAGTATACCCTTGTGATTGAAAGGTTAGCATTGTTCAATGATATGTTTTTGGAGCATATATGCTATTTATATTACATATAAAACATAGTAATTATGTTTTAGAGCATATATACCTTAGGGAAGTATAAAACTTCCATAAATAAATGAAGGTTCCATTTTAGAAAGCAGACTAATGAAGTATGAACCAATCTAATGACAACAGTAAGTGGGAGTGTGAAAGAAATTCAGGGCTTTTACAAAAATAATTAGATACTAAGGGACTTTATTGGTTCCAGAAGTAAACTCAGGTGACCCTGTCTTATTTATTAAGACCGATGAGCTTTGGTAGGTATGTTTATTCCTTTGCCCTGCCACTTCTCAGCATTTTTTACATGCTGTCTAGAAGTTTGCAACTTTCATGCTATATATTTTTTTCCTGTCTGACTTTTATGACTTCCCCCATAAAATGTATTGGTTGTCTGAGTCTCACAAATCCTAAACTACTTAATGGCTCTGGCTGCATCCATTATGCTGTTCTGTGTGTTTGTGTGTTTCTTCTCAGACATCTGTGTAGATAGCTTCTGAAATTTACAAAACCTTTGTAACCAATCCCATAGGTTGACCTGAGCAGGGGCAGTGTTTGTTGCTGCTAATTACACAGTGCAGGCCTTGGGGAAATAGGCCCTTTGTTAATGATGAATTTGAGCAAGCAACGAAACATTCCTGCATAATGCTGAGAATGTTGCTTGCCTAGGTCTCTATGCTGGTGGATCCCCTGTCTGCAGGCCCTTCCTCCACAGATCTCTGGCCATTGTGTTTGATGTGCATATTAATTGCCAGCTGAGGAAGAGAAGTGAGGAGCTTTCTTCAGCACCAGGGTGTGACAGACAGCCGTGTGATGAGGCACATGTGGATTATTAGGTGGGACATAATGAGTAGTGTTTCTATCATGGTGCTGTATATCTGTCAGGGTTTTGTTTTTATTTGTGTGTGTGTGTGTGTGTGTGTGTGTGTGTGTGTCAGGCTTTATCCTTCCTAGAGCTTGAAAGAAAACCTGCTCTTATATCACAGTGGTTATCAGTAAAAATGGCCAGAAATCCCACTGCTACCAATCAGTTATGCTACCTCTAAAATCAGCCTCTGATCAATAGCTTGTTAAAGTGAGTTTCAAAACCAAGGGAACTAACTCTCTTTAGAGTAGATATGTATTTGATTTAGGGCATATTGATTTGCATAATTTAGCAAATAACTAAGAAATTAAAGGTCTGGAGATGTTGACTTTTACCTAAATTAAACAATAAACATTCGTATCTTGTCGACTAGGTTAGTCACATGGGCACCGTCCTGTACAATGGACACCATGCAGGTAGCAGTTAGTCAAGCCACGCCTTGAGAAACCTGTCACCTGGTAGCTTGGTTATTACTATCAGGTCCACCCAAAAGAAAGTAGGATTATATAGAGAAATAAAGACTTATGTATCACCAAAAGGCACCTGAAAAACAAAGGAATGTAATAAATGTAATTGCTAGAGATTTTATTACAAATACAATATAGAAAATTTTCTAGAGCAGTAATGCCTTTCTGTTTTTTTATAGTTGCACATGGAATTTCAGGTCTAGGTTTATACCTATAAGCACTCCAAAAAGGCAGGGTTTTCTCCAGATGTTACTCTGTTGCTCCCCTAATTCAAAATATTAGGTATTACGTAATCTATTTTAGGAGAAGAGAAAGCCTTAAGGGTAATACTCTTATTATTCTGTTTAGTGTCTTCTTTATGTACATTGACTTATTCATTAAATTTTTCCTTAGATTCTTAACCAAAGGGAACCTTCTCTCTTGATAACCCATTACCTCCCTTTTGAAACTGTGCGATGCATTGTGTTTACTTATTTATTTTTGCTTCAGCCACTGGGAAGCTCAGTTAGGTTTTGTGTTCAGCTGCCACACAGCCTCTCCTGTGCACTGTACAGACCCAGCGGCACCTAGCACCTAGCAATACAGTCTGAATAAGTAAATACTCAGGCAGCAAGTGTATGGCTTAAAGTCATTTTTTTCCTAGTAATTGACTTCCCATCCTCTTTATATTTGGCTTCTTTGTTGTTAAGCTGTCTACGATCTAATGGTTTCATTAGGTCTGATTCTTATTTGTGAGCCACATCAAATCATTTCATGAAGGAGTCAGGGCACAGTAAACATGAAAGGAGTATGCTTCTGTTGTACATGGTAGCAACATGGTGTGGATGTGTGGTGTGTGTGGGCGAATAAACATTTTACAGACAATTAAATGGACCAAGAAGAAAACATTTCTTTAGGGAGTTAGAGTTTGAAGAATCCTGACACATAAAATTCTAGAAATTGGACTTGATGAAGAGGTAATGAAGTATTCCCCCCGCCCCAGCCCCAGTCTACTCAGATATTCTCATTGAACTGGTCATTTTCATTTATTTTATAGTTAATTAAACCAGAGGGGAGAAACAGCAGGAACAGAGGGGTCTGTTTTGAAACTCTAGGCAAGCCAGTTGGTAGCTTTGTTTAGCAGTAAAACAGCCCTGGTCCCTGCTTCACGAGGGAGTGAGGAAAGTGTTGTTCGAGTTCCACTCTCAAGGGTGTATGTAGTTCTTCATTAACTCTCAGGCCACCCTGGCATCTTCCATCTCGTGTTTTACTGATTTTCAAACTATACCATTTCAAACAGGTTCCATGCCATGAAAAACAGGAACACAGTTTGAAATGCACCCATGTGAAATATTTCGACATTAGACATTTTAAAAGGATCTGAGAAGTGTTGATATTAGTTAACAACATCCCATTGCTCCAGAACAGTTGGGCCTGGGTATTTTAAGACTCTGAAGGAGTGTAATCTCAGGTAGAACAGTCCAGAGGGCTTTCCCACTTTGGGATGGCAGAAATGGGATGTCCTCGTGAGGTATATGCGATAAGGCTGTGGAAACCCTAGACAAATCTGTCTTCAGAGATAGAAGTCTGACGCAAGGTTATAGTGTTATTGAAATAGTCCGTGAGCAGCCCTCAAAATTATTACTGGCTTTTCAGGCCTGGTCCCCTTTTAGCAGTGCTGCAGATTAAAATAACTTCTGAAGCACTTTGAAAATATTGTGCTACTGTAAGCCTTAAAAATCTCTCCCAGGATCCTCACCAAATCCTTTGACGTGAACAGCAGTGGCATTTTTTCTTGAGTTTCTAGGAAAGTTCACGTAAACCAACATCCCCCACCAATACTTTTACATAGTTTCCCATGCTAAATTTTCATAAGGCATTAATGAGCCCTACAGACCATCTGTCCTTCACACTTAGCCAGCTGAGGTCGGCGACACTGATAGCTGGGTAAGTGTGAAGTATATGAAATGATTAGCCACCTCACAAGAGTTGGGTGAGGTTGTACCAGTACCTGTTTGAAAAGATCATGTGTTAATCCACAAAGACAAATTAATTATTAACATGTAATGCTGTATAATTTACAGGGAGAGAAAAGGATTGTTCACCATGCTACTGTGACACCTCTGTTTAACAGGGAACGTGTTACAAATGCCCCAGGTAGTAACTTGAGGATACATGTTTAATAGCTTCTTAGTTGTCATTTCCCAGTCAAGTAAACGTCCTAGTCCAGAAGTTTATTTGGGATGATGCTGTCAGAGTGTGGAAGCAGGGAGTAACCTCAAATTGCACAATCACTCTCTTAACCCTTGGGGCAGTATCCTTCTAATAAGCAGTGATTTTTATGGAAATTTGGTAGCACTTGAGTGGGCTCTGAGTTACCATCATTTGTCCTTTCACTTAGAATGGCCTTGAATACATGTGTCTACATTGTCTTTGACCTTCAGGGCATCTCCTTACTCTCTACGTCTGCAAGGTCAGACAGCATCATTCTGGAACAGTTGCTGGTCAACCCTCTGTCTTCAGAGTAAGTAACTCTTGGCTGGAATGTGGCGGCCTAGTACCAGGGACTTTCATTCCAAAACAGCTTTAACAAGATTGAAGGAGTGTCCCTCTATTCACCAATGGTTGGCACCAACAGGCCTAGCGTGGCCTTGAGGTAGGCTCACCAGCACGGTAAGGCCACCCCATAGGTGGCCTGTAGGTGGGAGAATCATAGTCAGCCATTCCTCATTGCCATGCAGGGATGCATGATGCACGATAGCACCTCGCTGTGTTGTGTTAGTCATGCTTGGAACAAAACTCTACGAGGATTTCTGATCCTCTGGGAAATTTTCGCATTCAAAATTGGAAGTCAGACTGTCTGAAATCCTTGAAAACTCTATTCAGGCTGTACTGTGTTGATGAGTATTTCTTAATGTGGAAGACAATCTGTAAAATATTGATTACATGGCCAGCTTGGAGAAGTGACAAAGAGAGAGGCGCTTTGGCATGGGGTGCAAGCTTACACGCTACTACAACCAGGCAGATACCTAGGTGAGAAAATCGGGCCTGGCGCCCTAGCAGGGTGAGCCAGAGCCCTGCCGAAAGGGATGGCTGCTGATCCATCCAGCAGAATATTTTCGTGGAAGAAGAGAATGGAACCAGTGATGCCGAGCTTCTAATTCTTCACAAGAAGGCAGAAATTGGTGCTTCATATGAATTCTCTATACTTCTACATGTTGGTTCAGATTACTCTGAAACCGTGCTAGCCAAAGCCTACCATACAGAGCTGAAACGTGTCCATAGGCCACAGTTCACACTCAGTTGTTTATGGAGCTCCAGAGCTAAACCATGAAAGGGGCATGTTAACTATGTGGATGTTAAAGTCACAAGAAAACGTAATTGTTGATGAATTAGAACACTGAACCAAAATGTGTTCCAGAGCTGAAAAAGTGTGTCAAAGTGTGACATCTGTCCCGCAGCAAATTATAAATGACAAAAACAACTGTCTTTTCAGATCCATTCAGCTTTGAGGTTTGGGTCTATCATAGCCACAGTTACTGACTCTGGGCATAGTTCTGTCAGCCTCTTGCGGTAAGCTGTAGTTAACATTAGCACCAGACGGCATCCCCAGTAGTAACAGAGAGAGGAGCCCGTGTGTCACTGGGGAAAGACACCTAGCACTTCTCCATGTGTGTACACAGCAGAATCAGTGCAGTCCGTGAGAAGCTGGCTGCTGTCATTTCTGCGAATTTAAGAATGACATCCAAAAATTAAAAAAAAAAAAAAAAGATGAGCAAAAGAAATACATTAAAGACTCAAACTTCCCTAGGTAAAATCCAGGCCTGGAATGTGGCATTGGGGAATAATGTGGCTTTTTGGAGCCAAGATTTGAGTTGTAGAATGTACGTTCCAGAGGCAAAGTTTCAAAGTGTCAGGCGTACAAAGGCTACAGCGTCAAACACAGCATGTCCCTGAGCTAGATCTCCATCAGTAACAACAGCTTGGAAGAGGGCAGAGTTGTTTGCAGAAAAATAGCAGTCAGGGTCCCTGGAATGAGTGTGAGCAGCCCCGGGAGGTAATGCATAGGTGAATGAAGAGTTCAAGCAGGTGCTGGAGGTGGGGGCCGAGGGGGCTCCATTTACAGTGTTGAGATTCCTGCAGGGGCTAAGAATATCAAAGGTTTGTTCAGATATCCTTGAGCCTTTTCATCGGCTTGACATTTGCATCCCTTGGTCCTACCAGCTTTATTTCAGTGGTGAGTGTGCTCAGATGACTGAGCCGGCTCATGTTACTGATTGCTATCTGTTTGTCATTCTAGCCCTCTTACCTCCCACATGAGTTGTACCTTTTTGGTGCAAATAAGCTGCCAGGGCTAGCCTGGCTTGATCTCTGTGCTGCAGATGTCTCTAATTAACTTGATTGAGACAGGTCCGTGGGATCCTGTTGCACAGTCTGACAAGTCCCCCTGTCCTGGGAGGCACTGTCCTGTCACTTGATGCATGTTTCTCGCTAACGTCCTTTGGGCAAAGTTTATTAAGGACTAAAGTCTTCAAGTGCCCATATTTTAATATGAAAGCTGTGGAGTGATGGCCGCTAATAAGCAACCAGGAATGTAAACACTATCTCATGTCCTTTAGGTTCTGAGAAAAATATCTCAAGAGACCTTTACCAACTTCTAGTGTTTGAACATCCAAAATGTTGCAGTTTTTGTCATGACTCATACTATTAACGCTATTATTGGTCGTAGCTGAGAGAAACATGGTCTTAACTCATTGCAAGCAGAGATCCTCAAATGATTCCATTATGACAAGTGATTGGAAGTACTGGTTTCACTCGTTCTGAAATCTGCAAGATGTCCAACTACTGGAGGTGAAACTAGCTCCAAGCCCTATAAAGATTGAATTTGTTTTTATTTCCCCCAACATCTACATTTATTCTGGAGTAATAAAACTATTCAATTGCATTTTGTATTTTGCATATATTTTTTTTATTGCATGTGTACATGTGTTTTCTATGACTAGCTATAGGTTTTCCTAGAATTTCAAGAACTTTTTGCATTACCAGTCCAGATTTAGGGCTATTTATTTAGACTCTTTGCAAGGATATATCTTATAGCAATTATTTCTAAAATATCCTGACACAGAAGTCATTTACTAAATGTTGAAGGAAACAGTAAAGAAATCTTCAACTATATACAAGAACTCTCTATATAATACTAATGACTTCCTCATTCCCTATAGTTATAATGTCTAGCAGTGACAGAGTACTGCATTCTTTGATTTTTAAATTCTGTTTTCATTGGCAACCATTTACATCCGAACCAGTTATCAGATACATCCTTTTGACACCATTTGGTAGAAGGCATACTGTTGTGAATCATCGCAGTCCGTGGTCCAACATCACTAAGCAACAGTGCTTTGACCATTATTTGCAAGTGGATTAACCTGTTAGCAGAAGTGGTTTATTATCAGCTATCCAGGCTGCATTATGCAGTCAAGGGACTGATATGTCTACCCTTAACCGACCAGCATGAATTTGTAGGTCATGTACTCGAAAGTGAAGGATGAAGAGAGGGTGAAAACACGGTTTTTATCAATGCCAACGAGTTTAAAATGCAATTGGGATCATGCTCCAGATTTGCAGAAGATTATCTCTCTAAATATGTTCTTCAAGTGTAATAATGTTCTCAGTCCTATTGGATCTCAGAAAAGGGAAAGGTCTTTGTAGGCTAAGAAGGTGGTGGACGCTATAAAGAAGAGCTTAACCATCAAAAACAGCCCAGTGGGGGCATGAGGGAGTTGTAGACCAAGGGAGCATCCACAGAGGCCTGAGGGTGTGCATCCCAGGGCAGGCGAGAGGACCAGGTTGACAGGGGGCCCCTGAAATTGTGGCTGGATAGGGTCAGGAGGGCCAGAGCATGGAAGGCAGGAAAGACCAAGCATGAATTAGGTCTGCTCTTGTGGACCAGGCAGTCGTTTGGGTTCTTCACCCAGGAAGGCCTGATGAGTTCGGGGAGAGAGGGAGAACAGCCAAGGAGGTCATCATGCTAGCCCACACATGTAACATGAGGCTCGAATGAACCTGTGATATTAGAATAGATTCTGAAAGCCTTGATCAGAGCGCGAAGCAACAAATCTTTAGGATTGGTTAACAGACAGGCTTGTGAGAAGGAAAGATGTGGGGAAAAAGGTATCCTCTCGATTTCATGTTATCATTCTTCTTGTGAACGTTCATCAGCAAACAGGGCATAGGGAAATGAAATTTCAAAAAGTTCATTTATCCATTAGCCACATGTGAATCTTTGATGGATGAAAGGGGGGAAGGATTTATGGATTGGTGAAGGACTGCTGAAATCAAGGGTTGCTATGGAATTGAGACACTTTTTAAATTTCCGTCTACGCATCATTAGAAAACATTAGCAATTGACTGATCCTATCAGCTTCTCAGTTCAGTCCTCCAGTTTTAATCAAATAAGACTGAGATAGGCATTAATGGTTTGTCTGCTATTAAACACTCTCTCAGGTTCAGTCGCACTGCTGCCATGCGTGTGGTAATTGGAGGTTAGTCATTTCCTGGTGTACACCTCATCATCCTTAGAAGCTGTACAGTGATGAGTGGATATCATTTGCTTTTGGTCCACCTTGGAGGCTTAAAATGGCATCTCTGTCTATTCAGATGACCCTTTGCAGGACGGCATGGCAGCTGCAGAGGCAGCAAGTTAGTGGTCCCAGGACCGCCGCTGCAGCCATATTTCAGGAGCAAAAGCCAAAGACCAGAGAGCGCCTGCATGGGTGCCTGCAGGGCTGTCTTTACAGGCAAGGAGAGGCTCCTGCAGCTGGAGGTGTGCTTCTGAACTTCAGATCCCCTTCTAATGAATTTTAGACTGAGAATCTCATTCTCCTCGAACTATCACTTGAGAATCAGAGTAATTATTTCCTATTGCCCTTTGTGGAATACGGTTATAATTGCATTACTGTTAACGGTGTTCGCATTAACACTTAATTGTTAATGTCCTCCTAATTTGGAGGAAATCATCACCTCTTCATATTTCAGTGCCAGGAAGAGTTGTTAAATTCAGATAGGATCATTTGAAGCTTTCAAATGGTGAAACAAGAAAAGATGCTAGAATTGCAGAGGCAGAATTTGTGGAGTGACTTCTCTTCCTAGTGCTTGTGTGTGTGTGTGTTTACCTTTAAGGTATGTGGGACTGCTTCATTCTGAAGTGAAGCCACAAGGCACAGTCGATCGCTGGAAAGGAACAGGGGATTCCTGTGTGGCGTGGACCGGCTCTGGGTTCATGGTAGGAAAAGGGCAGGAACTTTCTCTCAGAGCTGACATCCTGTTTGAGTGTTGAAAGACACATTAACAAGAAAAGAAAGCGGCCACTGTGGCAAGGTCAGCCAGACAGTGGTGGGCTACAGGCCTTGACTTTCAGATGATTGTTAACCTCTTCCTTTACAATATACTGAACTGCCTGTTGTTTACAACCAAGCGATTCCTTCCTTGGCTTAGCTCCGCAGCAGGAACTGAAATATTTTGAGAAGTCTTGATTCAGACTTACAAAAAAAAAAAAAAAAATTGAGAGAGAGGAAATACCAGAATTATATCAACCTCTGAATCTGTTAAGGGGAATATTGTTTGAGGCATTTGTGGGTCTATTTTCATGTGAACACAGGGTGGGCACCTCTGTGACACTGGGTTGGAAAGGACTTATTTAGAGGCTGGAAGAGGAACAACAGGCCCCATGGATATGTGGCTGAGCCGCATCACAAAGCCTGGGATTTGATTGAGTGCTACGCTGCTGCTGTCTTGAAATCCTTAATAATTTTTTAACAAGAAGTCCTACATTTTAGTTTTCCAGTAGGCCCTGCAAATTATGTAGTTGGTCCTGCTCAACACTCATTGGTAGCTGGAGCTGAATGTGGTTTAAATTCACCGAATGTGCTAGAGGTCAGCTTCTGCCGAGCCACCCATAAGTAATTAAATTCTGCACTCCTGTGCACACACAGAAACAGGTATGCCTGCTCCTTTAAAAATGTCATTTCGTTAAGCAGCTGTGTTTTCTTAATGCTTACATGATCCCAAACAACCTGTTTGACCTAAAGATATTTTAACTTTTCAACTGGGTATTTCTACATCCAGTGTAGACTGTGGATTCATGTTGAAATGTGACAAGTTAATTAATTTTGTTTCATAAGTTTTACTGCATATTTCAACCAAAAGAAGTGTTAAATCTGCTGAAATACCAAAAAGATAGTGAGGCTTTAACACTTAAACACCCTGGGGCACATTCCTTAACTTCTAAGGGTGTGATTGCTTAGACCTGGAAGATTTCGAAAGCACCTTGTAAGGAAGGTCACCTGGCCCCAGGACAGGGCAGAACCGACCTGTCATGAATGAATCCTGCCAGCAGGGCCTGATTCCTTATCAAGTTAGGAGCTGACAGTGAGGAACTGCTCCATTCTCTTCTGCTCTGTGACTCATTAGCTTTATTTCTCATAAACACCCTTCCCTTCCAAGTACAATCTAAAAAGTTCTGTCATTAACAGTAATTTTGTTTTCCCTGCCTAAGGGAGACTGTTTTCAACAAAATATGTGCATTTTGACAATGTGAGTCTTGCCTATTTAAAGCTGTGAGTATAATTTCTTTTTTATTGGGTGCTCAACTAACCTTCTGACAAAACACAAGACAGACAAGATTCCTTTCCTCCTAAAAAAACTGTGATTTCACGTTTCTCTGCATGTGTTTTTAAAGCACATTTTACATAACTCTGCTTTTAAAAAAAGAAAGCTGTATGGCTTTGTGTGTCATTAGTTTTACAAGAATGTCAGTGGTGTTGAGCATTAAATGAGGCATAAGTAGGTCATGAAAAGAGAACGAAATGCTGTTGCATTTGAAAATTTGGATTTAAATTGTTTTTTTCCTATGACTATAATGTGATTATGAAGTTGCTATTAAAAATCCCAAAGCCTGATTTGGATATCAGCATGGATGCGTACACATATACGTTTGTTACCTTTTCTGATTAGTTTTGATCAGCTGTGCAGAGGAAAGGACCTGGGGTGGCAGGTCACAGGTCCCTCTCCTGCTTCTGCTGGGAAAGACAGTGCGAGGGCCTTTCCATGCCCTGCCTCCAGGCCCGCTGCCCTCAGTGCTCAGAGCTGGCTTCCCTACCTACTCTCTCTCCCTCAGGTTTTACTTCTGGGTCACTAAAGCCAAGAAGGGAAAGCTGCTTTATGATCAGGCTAGGAGACAGGATTTCTCAAACTTTGGTCATCCACGTGCCCCTTCCAAAATTTCTGCTCCGTGCATTTATCGCCTGTGCCGGAAATATCTAATATTTTTATGAAATACAGACCCTAATATTTTTTCATGGAAACTTTATATTCTTCTCCTGAATATTTCTTGCTGTGAATACTATTACCTGCCATAACTAAGCAAACAAGGCTCTGTTCCTGATGCCTACTCTCTTCTTGTTATAAGTAGATATTAGCCAGTGTTAGGTGCTAAAGACCTATTAAAAGCATACTGAGATTTTCCTCCTTGAGTACTTGACAGAAGGTTCATAAGGAATAATTTTCTCATTCTGTGATTCATTGTTGCCTCGTGCTGTACCCACATATCACCTGTAGTTCTCATAATACTGCAAGAAGTCTAGATCATTCACTTTGAAAATACTGCCTGAAGTGATGAGATTTGATAGATTCTGAGAGGGTCCCTCACTTGTCATGTTGTCTCAATTCCACCACTATAATCATTCCCTTAGACTTATATTTCGATTTTGTTCAGTAATTACCTATTTAAATGTAAATTACTCTGTAACCTCTTAGTAGTCTTCTAAAGATTGGTTTTCCTTATTGAGACTAAGCTTCCCCAAAGAAGGACATAGGCTAGAGATTTGGGCTGTGGAAGAAATAAGGAAATACTTCACACAAACACATACTCTTTGCAATTAAGTTAGGGTTGTAGTGTCTGCTTAGGCATTTCTCTTCACCTAGGTAGTCTCTGTTTCCCCCGACTCTGGCTGCCACACTTTCTCCAACAGAAGGCACAAAGCCAACATCTCTGCGCTCTTTGCTGGTTGAAGGCAGTGTGCATCTTGCTTAGGAAACTCGCCGCACTAGTTTACATGGTAGCTAGTTTGGCGCTTGTCTTATCTCCTCTGGTAGGTACCATGTGAATGGTATAAGAACAGGAGGCCTGACTTCATTGACAGTGACAGAAAGAAAGACGAGTGTCCCAAAGCAAGTTTCCCTAAGCTGATTTCGCAAGAGTATTCCTCATTCAACACAGCTGGGAAGGGTAGTATTCCAGCCCCCCAAGTTTGGCCCAGTGACATCAGCTGTGTTTCAGGGTACACACTTGTTTAGAACTGGCCGACACTGTGGCGTGCTGAGCTGTGGGAGTGGGGAAGGGAATTCAGGGCAGAGAAGCCATCTCCACTGTTGCAGCTCAGGTGCCCAGCTCCACTTGAGCTATCTTTCTCTGAGCCTAGCTGACTGGTTAAAATATGTGGACAGGGAGGATCAAGTATCATCTCTGCAAAGCATAGCAGTGACTCAGCATTAATACCTGCATCTTTGACATGGATGATGGTTTAGCAGGATTTATGAGGTGTTTATTGTCTCTAAATCCACGGTGGAACTCTGGTTTCATAGCAAAGCACTAGCAGTGCAATGACAAACTGTTACAGCAAATGGATGCCTCTCTCAATTATCTGAGCACCAGCTATGGAATCGTAGTCTCATACGAAAGTTCTTCGAGTCAGAAAAGCCTGGGGCTGAGTCCTGGTTCTTTGTTAGAAGTTGGATGGCTCTCTCCTGGAAGCTGGACGAGAATGAGGTGAATGGTTCTGACTTCAAGAGTCACTGAGGACCCCAAGGAGGGCAGGGCAGTTGTAGAGCACACAGCACACCGTCTGACACCAGCAATCACCACACCTAGTTCGCTCAACTTCTCTTCATTTTTCTGTGAGGATCTCAGGCTCTGCCTTGCTTGGGTCGTATGTGTATCTTTGGGGGTGCCCCCCCTTCAATGAAGGACCCCAGACACCACAACAATACATTTAAAATGAGGGATCATTTTTTGTTTATTGCATTTCTGATGCTGCTGTGATGGATTTGCTTGGGAATAAAACTTTGTAACTATGCAACTACCAATTGATTACTTTGATTCTCAAGGGTGTTGGGCTTAAATGCCCTGGCTTCATGAAGACCGCCCTGGCTTTGCTGTCATTGGCTCGCACTGTGAGCAAAGCCACTTACTGTCTGTGGTGTCCTTGGAGTAAAGCACTAGAAACTCGGTGTTCTGCTGTGTTAGGAGAAGTTCATGACTCACCTGGCCATATTCTGCTAGTGTTCTGTGTAAGTTGTGACAGAACAAGATCTGGGAAACAAAGAAATTACGTGGGGTTGTCATCGAAGGTGATCTTTAGCCACTGTCCCATAGCTTAACTGTTGGTGTTCGGTCTGCCCAGGTGTGTGAGAGCAGAGAGCCTTGGGAGGAACTCAGAAAGAAGTCACAGTGAAGCCTGGTTTATTATAAGTCATAATTTGGGTCACTTTTGAAAATAAATTTTAAAAAGACAACACTGTGCTGTTGCTCTTGGTAACCATTGGCCTTAGGAAAGGCAGTGGTTCAGAAACTTACTTTTCTTTAAAATAATCTCACACAGAATGGAAAGTTTGGGTCACAGGTGTAAACCCTTAGGCCCTGCTTCCTCAGTGAGCTCAGCGCTGGTCTGAAGGACAAAAAAGAGAAAGAAAAAAGAAGTTTTGCATTAAAAGCAGGTTTGCCTCTCCAGGCAGAGGGACTGCTGTGAATGCAGTGTCTGTCAGGACCTGGAGTTAGGAAAGAGCTGGAAACAGTAGCGGTGGACTTGAGGTGTTTATTTTCCCCTCTCCTCTTTCCTGTCACGATGAATTTTGCTCATGGATTTGGTTTTGCTTCCGAGTTCTTTCTGTGTAATAAGTAAAGGTTAGATACTTGGGGACTGGTAGTTAATTTGAGCCTATGGGCAACTCCCCTTTTGCCTGGGATTCTATTTGTAACTTTTTGCTCTGTGGGTTTAACTAAACTGTCAGGAAGGCAGAGGGCTGAGTTATGAGATCTCATTGTAGAAAGCTCCAGTCAGGAAATGAAACTGTTCACCACCCCAGAGAAAGGAGTTGCGGCAGGGAAGGAGAATGCTGGGGCCCAGAGTTCTCTGTGATGCTTTGTTTCTCTGGAAAATTATGTGCAGAACTTCTCCGTTTTGTCCCCCGGAGGACGAGCAGACAATAGATTTGGAAACAGTATCACCCGCCTTTGCCAGAGCACAGCTTGCTCTAGTCTGTCCTGGGGTAGGGGTGGGTCAGACAGTTTCATCTTCATCAACAGGCACCGCAGGGCCTCAGTTGTGATGGGGTGATGGAGAGTGTGGGGATAGGCTGCGACACACAGCCCTGCAGGACGATAGAGTGGACCGAGTTCTCGATTTGTCGGTCGTCATGGCTCTCAGAAAGTCCTGGCTCTAGAAATCTTAGTCTGATGTGCTGGCCCTGGGGCTGAACTGAAATCGGCTAGGTCTCCAAGGCTGGGGAGCCAGGGGCAGGGTGTGCCTGAGTTACTTCCCTTCCTCCTGTTTAAAACCTCATAAAGTTCTTATTATCCTCTCTCTGTAATCATTGTTTCTGCTCCAAAGATTGATATCTAAACTTTCTAAAAGCTCTCCTGAGCTCTAAAACTCTTTCCCTAATGCTTTCAACCCACTTACTTTGCTGCTCTCAGAGCAAACTTTGATCTAATATGAAGAAGTTGACGCTACATGCAAGGTGCTCACAATCGGGTGGCTCAGTACAGATGGGTGGGTGTGACTTTATGCCTTTGAATTCAGCATCAGTAACTTCAGATCATCCTCACAAAGGAGGCAAAGTGCATGCATGGGTTCCATGGAAAGACAGGATAATGGAAGCATATATGGATGATGTAGAAAAGCTCAATCTTAATGAACTGTAAATTGATTACAAGAAAACTCTTAGAGATAGAACTTCCCCAAATTAACTCAAGCAGTAGTTTAATTTTCTTTGTACCTGAGTTTATCATTTTATTGACTGTCAAAATTCTCCTAAGTCTTTAACAGATTTTTATTTGCTCTCTAAAATGTTTATGTCAATGATTTTTATCAAGTGTCCCAATTCTTTTCACTGAATCTCAGTGCTTTATAAATCACATTCACAGACACATGTCACAAATGTTTGTTGGGGAAATCTTGGAAGATAGTCCTGAAAATAGCCAGATGTAGTAGCGTAGCTTTTTCATTCCAATATTGTTTTTGCGATTACAAAAGAAATGCATTGTCATTGAAGGGAATTATAAATATATATTTTTATTTATTTAATTTTTTTGAAATATATATTTTTAAAGTGCACTGATGAAAATAAACTTTATAATACTACCATCTAGAATGTGTGAACATGATCAAAATGACTTTATATATTACATTGTAATCTGCTTTTTTATTTAGTGATATATGGCAGTTATTTATTTTAGTAGAGAAATGACCAAACTGAACTTCCTCAAATTCTTTTGAGAATGATCGTGGTTATATTTTCAGCAACATAGAAAGTGTGCTACCTTAGAATGAGAGAATGTAGAATTAGAGCCTCTGCTCCCGCTCCCCCTCCCCATCTCATCTCCACAGCCTCCCTTCATCCATGAGGAAACCAAGCCGCGGAGTGTGCATGCCATACTCACAGTCACACAGAGTGGAGACTGCAACCTAGGTCTCCTTCCTCACAACCAGCTGTGTTTTCTTTCCAGTACCGTCTTCGTATGGTATTTTTCTTCCCTCTTGTGAATGAACATCAGGGTCATGGACCTTTCAAATCCCGACACAAAAAAGGAGTGAACCATTTATACAACAGATCTGGAAGTAGAGGGAAGAGAAGGGGATCCAACGTGGTTTAGCTTGAGGCCATGGATTTGCTTATTGGGCAGGTGGAATGCTTCTCAGGGATAGGAAGCAGGCATTCTGGGTAATACTCTTCTTCACAGCAAGACACAGTGTGCCCTTTGTCAGGTGTTTTCATCTCTGGTCTCATTTTCTGATCATTGCAAATATTGGTAGGGATGGGATTTCCGTTGAACTGGTGACTTAAACTCCAGGATTCGAAAATGAAGCTTTAGATCTAGCTCACAGAGTGTGCTGGGGACCATTTACCATGGAGCTTTCTGCATTGCGGGTGTTTATTGGTGGAGCAAGTTTCTTTTTGAAATGGTGATGTCAGTTCCTCAGTATAGCCTTCATTCCACTTGTTCACTTGATTTCTCAACATAAAATAAAGATCTCAGTCCAGAAACTGCTTTCTGTAAACAAAAGGTGTTCTCTTTGATTCCCATCTCTCCCTTCTCCTTCTCCGATTCTCTCTGCACATTCTGTTCCATACGTGCTGCCCTCCTTACCTCTTCTGAATTCTCTGTTCTTCCCGCTCTGCTGTGAAGGATGACAAGTGCGTGCACTTTAGGACCATGTAGTTTAGAGTGTGCATGTCTGTGTCAGGAACTCCGCAGAGATCCCAGGACCTAACAACAGACTCTGCAAAAAGAACATTCTGAAGCATTGCCGGAAATAACTGATTAGGAGCCTGCTCTGTGCAAGGCACATTGGAATTTAGTTAATGTGTTTCCTCCAGCAGAAAGTGCTTAGCTGCTTTCAAGGCCCTTTGAAAACCCGAACGAGTACTTGGTGAGAACTTCAGAATTCAGTTAAGCTGGCTTTGATTTTAAAGATATCTCTAGGGTCAGTGAATAAATTACAGATGCTTTTTATTTTTTTTTTTTAAGTTGTACTTAATGCCTATATTAAAACATTGATTTTTTTTTAATGAACCAATGTGACTAAATAGGTTAATCAAGTTATTGCTGGATTTGCTTAATTTTCCCCACTTTTTAAAATAATGCCTTGTTTAAAGAGGTAATTCCAGGATTCTTTGTTATTCCTGTATAAAATTAAACCCTTTTGACCTATAGAAGCAGTGCTGCATCTCTAAGGTTCCAGGGCTGTTCGGTTGAGTGGACCTTCTTCCCCTGGACCCTCTTGCCTACATAACAACCTGTAGAAAGGGTCTTTTTCTCTGGATTTAATACCTGGCACAGAGGGCCTCTCTTTAGAGGGGCATCGACTAGTTTCATAAAGATGTTATTTGGGGCTTGAACTCAGTGACTTACTAAGTGGTCCCTTTGTACCTTTCAAGAATTCTATTGAATAGCTTTTTCACTACTTATAGGCAAGTTTAATCTTCTATATACTTTGTCCTTGCTTCATCTGAAAATTGTGTAGAACTGCATGTTGTAATTATGGGTATTTTATTTAGCCCTTGCTTTTACTTTCAATCGCCCTCTTCAGAAAATCTTAACTTTCCTTGTTCTATCTTTATTTTTAAATTTTAAGGTCTCCCAGAACTGGGAATTGGAAAAAACCTTAGGGAGTCAGGTAGTCTGATTTCTGCCCCTCTCATTTAAATGGGCAGATGGTCCGAATGTGACATTTTTGTACTCTGAAAACAAAGGAATATGGAGCAAGTTTTAGGGATAGTGGGTTGTTGTGCCTGAGCTGCTTAGTGTTCCCCATATTTGCATGACAAATGAAGAATGAATGCAGAGTGTCCTTTTGTTTTTCTCACTGAATATCCTAGGATATTTCTGAAGGAGGGGTTAAGGAGAAGCTCATTTTCTCTCGCTTTAATGACTGAACTATGTTCCTCAGACAGTCACAGACACCCATACAAAGAGACAGGCGTCCTTGGGGAATCTGAAATTGATTAGCATCCCCGATGAGCCTTCAAGCTTTATGGCAATGTTGGTATCGTTTTCTCCTCTTTTGCCTCCTTCTTCTTCCTTCTGGTTAAGAGAGAAGTAGGTCAGCTCTCTGTCAGTTTCGGGTTTTTCCACATTTCACATTACAAAGGGTCTGAGTTTGCTCAAATTTGTTTGTTTGTGTTTTTACCCCCAAAAGTAAAGAAACTACTGATACCTTCTCTCAAGAACGAGGCTTTATCCAGTCAAGTTTTCGATAAATCAGTTACACTGATATGCTTGCTGTGTGACAGACTGCAAACTGAACCTCATTATTCATACATGTCTGTGTGATGTTACTGAATCAATTTGTGCTGTATCCATTTTGCACTCATGGATAGTTCACGGTCCCTTATGAGCAGAAATAGTCAGCAGGCAATAATAGAAGACATGAAGCACAAATGGATGGGGCCCAGAATCCTTTGCTACATGGTGCTGGGTCCATTTTTAAAATTCATGTTTTTAGTATTTTTTAATTCTGGTCTCATCAACATGAGGACGGCATCTGCAAAATCAAAAAGCAGGTACTTTTCAAGTCTTTAAATATCATCCTGCTTTTATTCTATTACCAATTGTTAAGTGAGGGGACAGAAAGAGTGTCTGTCTCTTCTGATAAGCAGAACAGGCCCTTCCTGCCCCCAGTTCCTCAGTGGCTCCAGTAGTCATCTGTGTGACGCAGGAGACTTTCCTAATTCAAAAAACAGCATAGTCCTGACTGGCATGACTCAGTTTAGGCATCATCCCACAAAGCTAGAGGTCACCCCTTCGGTTCCCGGGTAGAGCACATGCCTCCTGGGTTGCAGGTTTGGTCCCCTGTTGGGGCAGGTGTGAGGGGCAGCCGATTGATGTTTCTCCCACATCAGTGTTTCTCTCCCTCTCTTCCACCTCTCTAAAAATAAATACATTTTATCTTAAAAAAAAAAAAAGCATGAACCAAAAAAGCCAAAACTGCACACAAAAATGTTATCTTGGCAGTGGCTAGGCAGTTTCTAAAGACAGGTGTTGGAGTCCCATAAAGCGGAGTAGCAGAAAGAGTATGAACTGGCAGGCACCACCTGTAGCTGCCCCTGTCAGGCAGGTGCTGGTATCTATTGGTGGCTGGAGACAGAGTTGTGGCCATTGAAACTGACCTCAAAGAAAAGGTGTCCTGACCCCAATGCAGGACCCATTTGTTGTTGGCCAGTGTCACTTCACATGAGATGCCAGGTGTGTTCCCTGAAGAAGTCACATAAACTCATCCATCACACTTGAAGCTCAAAACTTCCTTCTGTCTGTGCCAATGCTTACAATTCGGTTCTGACCATGCCCCTCCCACACTTGTGCATTCAGGGTCTTCAACTCCTTTGCACTCAGAGAACTTCTGTTTTAGGTTTGAAGAAACTACGCAGCTAGTACAGAGCATTCCCACAAACCCTTCTCCTGCTCATACTTTCCCCTAATTCCCTGTTGGTTTTGTTGTTGTGAACTAGGTGACTTATTTATTCATTCATTTATTTTATATCCTCACCTGAGGACATTTTGTCATTGCTTTAGAGAGAGAGGAGTGGCGGGGTGGGGGAGGGAGAAAGAGAAACATCGATTGATTGCCTTCTTATACACGCCCTGACTAGGATTGAACCTGTAACCTGGATATCTGCCCTGACTGGGAATCGAACCCATGACCTTTCAGTTATGGGACAATGCTCCAGCCACCCAGGCCACACCAGCCAGGCCATAATTTGTTTAAATCATATGGTAAATATATAGTTAATAGGGTCAGAGGCCAAGTAAGTGCCTTTATCTCCAAAGACCATCTCACCATTTTCTCTCACCACTATGTGGCAAATGAACTTTCCTCCAGAAAAGATAACTTTAGACCATAACAGGTCAGCAATAAAAATTAAGCAGAAAAAGTCATGAAAATTTTGAATTTCAAGTTTACACACTGTAAGTTTGTTTAAAAAATTAAAATTAAAAAAGAGTTTTCAAGTAGAATTGAGTGGGTCACTGAGGCTTTCCACTGGTAGGTTGACTGGAGTCCCAGTAGCTGACCCCAGGCAAAGGGGGGAGGGACATTTGGCCTGCCAAGTGGGGATCCCCAATGGGAAACCAGGGTGAATGTGAGGGGAAGCAGGGTACAAGGGCCCAGCCTCTTAACAAAGAGTCAAAATGGACATTGCGGGTCATGCGGGTTTTTGAGAAGCTTTCTGGATATATAGGCAGCATTTTTTCTCAAAGAAAGTGGATTTTAAAACCCCAAAGTTCTTGCAGGGCCATGTTGGGCACAGGGAAAGCCAGCGCAGCCAAGGTGTGCATTTGGACGGGAGGTGAGCAGTGCAGAAAGCCAGAGCGGGGACAGGCCAGTCCCATCCAAAGCAGCAGTGAGGCCAGATGCATTTGCTGGGACCAGCACAATTTGTTCGATGAACAGAAATGCCCCGACCACTGGCGTGGCTGCACCAGCACTTGGTTTCAGAATGTCTTTTCTTAAAAGGGAATGTTTTTCAACTCTCTAGAGACTTAGCAAGATCTGAAGAGATTTTGCTTCTCTTTGCTGGCTGCTACACATGCCACTTTTTACACCTTTACCTAGATGGAAAGCACTGTAGCCCACTGCTTTGCATGTTCGAACAAGCCTGCTTGGGTGGATGACAGTGCGGGAACAGCTGGCTTCTTCAAGCGCTGATTTGCACTGCCCTGATGTTGCCTAAACAGTCATTACTGACTTCTTTGCTTTCTCCAATGCTTAAGCAAGTTGCAGCATGTTAGAAAAGAGATACATGGGAAGTGGCCTGGAGCACTGGGCTAAAAATACATGTGACACTCTCGTTACTGTAGGTTAGATTAACTTGAGATTGGTATACATGGGCACCTCCTTTGAGGGGCTGAGGCACACACTCACCACCAAAATTCTTAATTAGCCCTCTCCACGTGGGATATGGAACTGTAGCCATTCACTGGGTCCCTAATTCTTTTTCAATTAAGCGTCCTAAGTTAAAGGGGCAGTTAATATCGCTAATTTGTATTACGCCTATCAAAGCTAAAACTGTGTTAATCAAACAATCATGGAGTCTGAGGCATTTCCTAGTCGGTGGATGGCCTTTCTCTGCAGGAAGTACTCAAAATCAGAGGTTTGGCTGCACCCAATCAGGGCATCTGTGCATTAAAATTGTTTTGAACATATGCTAATGTGAAGTGGACCAAAGTGATAGTTTTACAGATCATTACAAGGCTTGTGAAAAGAATAATTCACACTGAGTAAAGTGGAAAGAATTATCCATTACCAGATTGCAGTGATGAGCTTTAACAACAAAGAAACAGACATTGTGGTGTCTTATATTACAAGCCTGTGTGTTGTCCTAGGGAGATGAAATCAAAACAGGTCAAAGGCAGAGCGTGAGGAACTTTCTATCCTAGTGTGTACAGTATTTTAAATAATGTATTTGATAAAGGCGATGCCTGCTTCTGATTTTATATATGTATACACACACTTCTTTTATATATATCAAAGTCTGGTAAAAGTCCAACCATTGTTAATACAACAAACAGTTTGTGTAACATCGATGTGACCTGGCAGCCAAGGCGAGTGGAATGGAATGCACATGTGTGAACAGTGATGACTTCACTGTACTAGTCAATGGGGGTGGTAACGCCATTGAGTGAGCGTGTGCACTGTGTGGTCGTTGCATTCAAAATGAGCAAGTAGAGCAATGAATCTGCATCAACTTTTGTGTTAAGCTTGAACATTCCTCTGTGGAAACTATCTGGATGATTCAGGAGGCTTTCAGGGATGATGCAGTGAGTGCAGTGCAAATGAAAGTGTGGCACAAATGCTTCAAAGTGTTCGAGAACCTGTTGAAAGTGATCCATGTTCTGGAAAGCCTGCCACAAGCAGAACACCCGAGAGTGTTGACCGTGTACAGGCTGCAATCAACAAAGATCGCTGACTGACAGTGTGAGGACTAGAAGCCAATCTGAGGATTCTCAAAACTACTGTGTCCGAGATTTTGACTCAGGATCTTGGCATGAAATGTGTTGTGGCAAAATTTGTTCCGCAGCTTTTGCTACCAGAGCAGAAGGAACATCGTGCTGCAGTTGCCAATGGCTTGATTCAAACCCTTACCAATGAACCAGATTTCCTCAAGCAGGTCATAACCAGAGATGGATGTGGATCTCCATCTATGATCGGGAAACAAAGGCCCAGTCATCCCAATGGAAGTCGTCTGGTTCTCCAGGCCTGAAGAAGGTACAGCAAAGTTGCAGCAAGATCAAAACCATGTTAACTGTGTTCTTTGATTGGGAAGGTGTAGTGCATCATGAGCATGCCCCTCTAGGCCAAACAATTAATAAGGAGTACTACCTCCATGTTCTTCGTCAGTTGAGAGATGCAATACTACAAAAAAGCTATGGGCAACTGGTGATTGGCAGCTTCATCACAACAACCCACCCACTCATGCATTACGTCTCGTGCAGAGATTTTCAGTGAAACGTCAAATCACTCAGGTGACTCAGCTCACTACAGCCCAGATTTGGTGCCCTGAGACTTTTGACTTTTCCCAAAATTAAAGTCATCTTTTAAAGGGAAGAGATTTCAGACTGTTGATGAGATTTAAGAAAATACAGTGGGGCAGCTGATGGCAGTTGGGAGAAACTTGTGAGGTCCCAAGGTGCCTACTTTGAAGGGGACTGAGGCGTCATTGTCCTATGTACAGTGTTTCTTGTATCTTGTATCTTCTTCAATAAATGTCTCTCTTCTTCACAGTACACGGCTGGATACTTTCTGGACAGATCAAATTTTTATATATGTATTTAGTCAGATCTTCTGTCAGTTACAGATTTTCAAGGAAGATCCTGGAATGCCAGTCGGGCTTGAACACCATATATTCATGGGATTCCCCATGTGGCTGGCTAGTAATTCCTTATCCCATAAAGAATTTTAAAAATGTGCCAGTTTAAAGAGGTCAGAGGCTAAAGCACAGAGGTGTTTAATGTGCATTTTTTCCGTCTCTCACTAATAGACTGTTGACACCACTCGTTTGTGGATACCCTGGCTGACTAAACATGTTCATGATCTGAGGGAGGGGAGGAGCAGCGGCTGCTCAGATTTCAGGATACGAGGTTTTGTTTAATTTCAGTCGATCATTTGTTGATGGCAAGTATACCAGATGAAATGCATCCTCCAAATGAGCTCTGAGATCTTTTGGTCTGTGTATATAAATCATCTTGCCTGCCACGACACCACATCCAACAAACCCTGTTGACACTGACAGGGACCAGATGTGTAAGGCCATGGCAAAGACATTAGGCTTTGACATCAGCTGACTGACAGTTACATTTGGAGGCACCATCTGAGGGGTTGAGGTTTTGTTGAGTCCATCAGCTAGATGGAGATCTGCATTTAATGTTATCACATGCCTCTCAAGACTTCACTGAAGATAAAACCACCTCTGCCCATGGACTTGAGCTTCCTAAAATAACCTGGCTTTAGCTTTTCATACCTAAATCCTTGTCTCTCTCACTCACATTCTTACACTCTGATCTACGTAGCCACAGCAGGAAGAAAGTTTAAAAAGTAAAAACTATATTTACAAGCCATTTATGAAATATGTTTTCCTGGAATGTTTTCTGCCTTGTTCCATCGTTGTCCGTCTATAAATATACCAAA
>VMDR010014984.1:0-22909 GCA_007922815.1 Macrotus californicus | reverse complement strand
GACATCCGGGTTGAAAGAATTGACAGCATTTCAGAAGTTAACATGGTAAGTTTCTCCAAAGGATATTGGTCCTTTTCTGAAAGGACGGAGACTCAATAATGTCAAAAACTCACTGATGTTTTTTCAGTTCACTTTAATTATGTATGTTACTCATTTTTCCTGCTTTGCTTAATAGAGTTGCGGGTGCTTTACAGTCTTCTATCCACTTCCTTCTGCCCTTGATTCCAATTCCTATTCCTTTCCTACTCTTCTGTTTTTTTTTTTTAATTTCCATTTTAACTATTTTTTAAAAATATTTTATTTATTTATTTTTAGAAAGAGGGTAAGGGAGAGAGAAAGAGAGGGAGAGAAACATCAGTGTGTGGTTGCCTCTCACACATCCCCCCACTGGGGACCTAGCCCACAACCCAGGCCTGTGCCCTGACTGGGAATTGAACCAGCAACCCTTTGGTTTGCAGGCCCATGCTCAATCAACTGAGCTATACCAGCCAGGGCCCTACTCTTCTCTTTTCCTTCTAATGGTTTTACAGTGTTGGAGTGCTGTAAGACAACATGATGTATTTAGTCATGTAATATGAACCAGGAACAATTCTGCAAGAAGAAAGGATGGTCACCATATATAGGAAACAGGAAATCACAGCCATGGATCCTTATCCATAAAATGGTAGACAGTGAAACCACACCCGATGGATGGCTTTCAAATGTTTCAATTTATATTAACTTTGCTTATCTGCAGACAACCAATAGCAGAAGATAAAGGATTTTTTAAAAGTTTGTGGGAACTAAAAATTCAAATTAAGAAAATTTGGTCCATTTCCCTATACTTTCTAGAAAAGATTGCCATTATTTTAGTTTGTGGTGCAATATTTGTATTTTCATGGAGTATTTTTTGCAAACACTGGCCCTAAAACATCAAACTGATCAACTGTTTTGATCTTCAACATTCCTTTCAGCCTTTTTGTCTTCCTTGTCATTTTGTATGTCTTGCTTTTTTAAAAAAAGAGATTTTATTTTATTTAGTTTTAGAGAGCAGGGAAGTGAGGGAGAAAGAGAAGTAGAGAAACATCAGTCGGTTGCTTCTTGCATGTGCCCCCACCAGGGACAAAACCTGCAACCCAGGCATGTGCCCTGACCAGGAATCGCCCCGACAACCTTTGGCTTTGTGGGATGACACCCAGCCACCTGAGCCACACCAGTCAGGGCTGTCTTGCTTTTTCGTTTCCTCTTTCTTTTCCCTTAATTTGCTTTTTTAAAAAAATCATTTTAGCTATTTTTAAGTTTTAATGTTCCCTACTATAATTTTTCCATTTTATTTTCTCTACTTCTTAGAAATTCCTTCCTTGTCTACATAATCACCAGAGCCATTTTTAATTTAGATAATTTTATGGTTTTTCAGGATTTACTTTAAAAAATAATTTTTATTTCATGGCTAACTTATACGCACAGACACATACATTATTTGTTTTAAGATACATTTCCTTCTTACCTACTATTATTCTGTTAATTCATTAATTTCTCAGAACTTTGTGAAGACCATTTTAGTATATTTTTTATGCCTAATAGTGTCTTATAGTTTGAAATTTCAATGTCTATTTCCTTGTTCTTACCTAAATGATGCATATTCTTATATATGAGTTACTCTTTCCATTTAATTATGTTCTCTTCAATTGTGTGGTCTTTTTTATCATCTCCTGTGGTTGCATTTCTTTTCTTTCCTATCGACGATGCTATGCTATGTGCCACTGTCAGTGACAAGGGCCCTCTCTGGTAAGATGTAGCTTTGAATATGTTTTGTTTGTGGTTTTGGTTTCAATTTTGGACTTGGTTTTGAAGCTTCGTTCCTACCTTCCCACAAAGTATTAAACAACTTGATTGTGAATGCCTTCAGATGGGGCTGTGCCCTGTCGTTTGCCCTGGTGCCCAGGCCTGGCTTTTCTCTTAGACTCATCCTGCTTTGTTCACTGGTGTTGCTCCCCTGGTCCTGGCAGTCATTTGAGGTGGTAACCCTTAGCCAAATGCTTCTTGTTCTTAATTTTCTACTTTAAATGTAGAAGCTTGATTTTTTGTGGGGGGGCGGGGGCTGTAAAAATAAAATCAGAGAATACCTCCTCCTAGAATAGGGAGGATTTAAACTTTTGGGTTGGCTACAAAGTCCATTACATTTTTTCCAGAGGATGGCTCTAGTAGTGCTTAGTTGTCTTTAACTTCACTTGGAACAATTTTGTTAGATTGTATTGTGACAGCTGTCATAGCAGCGTACATTTTAAAAAAACATCAAAATTGGTGCATTTTTGAGCAGCCATTTTAATATTGAAGATAGAAGAAGATATGCAAAATTTTCAGTGTATTATGCTTTATTATTTTAAGAAAGTTAAAATTGCAACTGAATCACAAAAATATTTTGTGCAGTGTATAGAGGAGAAGGTGCTGTGACAGATTGAAAGTGTCGAAAGTGGTTTGCAAAGTTTCTTGGTACTGTTGACATTTTGGCCAAATAATTCTTTGCTGCGGGGCTGTCCCATGCGTTGGAAGATGTTTAGCAGCTCCCCTGGCCTCTACCCACGACGAGCCAATAGCAGGAGATAACCAACATACTTAAAGTATCCAAATCAATAAAGTTATTAGTGAAAAATATGTCTTTTATTTTACAGAAAAAACTAAATGGAGTTTTTGGCGAACTCAGTACTTTCATTTCTTTGCATCTGGAAAGATTTAGCTTGTTGTTTATTCAATTTAGTAATTTCATATACATTGTTATATGAGTTAATCCTTGCATTTCATTCCCTTTTCTGGAATCTTTTATATGTGTGTTCTTGTGAAATTTTCAAAAGTTGCTTTGGGATAGTTTTTGGAATAAAAGCATTTTTTGATATATAAACTGTAGGTTATATATAGTGTTTTTCATGGAATTAAGCTTTGAAATTTAGATTTTATATACTGTTTTTATAATATGCAAATGCCACAATTAAAGATAAATATGTAAGAAGAAAAAAAAGAGAGGAAGAGAGCAAAGTAGGGATTTCTTAAGGAAGCAGGACCGAGAAATTATAAATTTGACTTACACTGTAAGGTCAAATAATCTTTTCATATGTATCTTAATTAACATTTTTATTTATAGTGATTCCTCCAGCTAGTTATTGTTATCCAAATGCTAACTGAATGAAAACAATCACTGGATGCATAACAATTCCAGCTGGGTCTAAAAGTCTTCAAAGACCTGTCAAATCTTGTTTCAATCTTTACCTAATATCCTTTCAGTCCTTATCATTACCTAATTTAATATTTGTTTCAGTTCAATATCAAGCCTTAAATGAGACTTCTTCCCTTTTAACCACCCTACTCCCAATGGGAATAGCACTGGTGGTACTCATTGCTCACCACACCCTGTTTGGGAAGTGTCAGCTCTTCCTGCCCAAAGACAGCGTTTCCTTGGGACTGTTGTGCTCCAGAACATTCCTTCATCTCCCCTCTCTGGGGGTAATCCAAATCATCCCTGAATGACCCAGTCTGCACAAAAATTTGCATTGTCTCCATCCTGCTGGCCCTCAAATTGAGCCTCATTCTTCCCCTCTGAATAAGTTCGGCTCTGGTACTCCATATCAGCTAAAACGGGGCTAGGCTGTGCAAGCTGAATTTCAAAGGGCTTTCTCATTATCAGTGACCACTGGTGTTCGCTTCTTTAGTTTCTCATTTATCATCTTCCCACCCTCTCTTGTCCCACAGCGAATTCACTTTCAACCCCTGCAAGCTTTATCTTGCTCTTCTAACATGCTGTTCCGCCTGCTTCTCATGACAGTTCCAAATAAAGGTGACTTCGATGTATCGGTGATGTGTCCCAGTGCCTGCCATTTGACTTTATAGGTTCAGTGTTTGCCCAGTGACCTTCAGATCAGGTTGAGCATCTGATTCTATATATATGCTTATTAAAGCGATCCAGGAGGTAAGTAACCCACACAATTCCCTGCAGAGTAGTGATATGGTAATGAATGAATCATTCTGTTTATTCACTTTCATCCTAATCCAAAATTACCCATATTGATACTCTTAGGTTAAACCAGGGAAATAATACAATGTATCTTTATTCTGAACTTTTAAAAAGCAAAGTAGCTCATAATTAATTGGTGACTTATTTGTAGCTTACTGAGTGAGACTTGACCTGTGCTTGCTTAATGTCAAAGTTCTATTTGTGTTAATTCAAGAAAATTTTAAGCATTGTTGGGAAATACATGATACTAAAAAGTAAACAGTTGTGAAAAGTGAAACATATTGCCATTGTCCCCACCCAATGACTTGGATGAAGTTTGGCGAGTTTCTATTCAAACAAAATATTAAATGCAACATGTGAGAGCCAAACAAAACTGAAATTATTGACTAACTCAATTTTTTTTCTGCTAACATTATGTTAATACAGCTTTCCTCCTCATCCTTACCTCCTTACCTGGAGTGCACATTAACAATTCAAATTCTTAAGCCATTCTGAGAACTCACTTCCAGAGAATGTTCCAGTTTAACAAATTCACAGGTGATTCTTTTGCACACCTGAATTTGAGAACCTCTATTTTGTGGTACTTACTGTCTGTCTAGCTGAGGAAAATCATTGCCTCTGTCCCAGGACCTCTGATAGCCTCTTTCCACTCACAGCTCTAATAAATGCTGTATCCAGGCTTTTGTGGGACTGTAGTTTATTCAGCTTGGGTAGAGGAATTTAACAAAAATAATAAAATTTATAGATACAAAATCAGTTATAAAAGTAAATTTTGCCCTGGCCAGGTGTCTCAGTTGGTTGGGGTATTGTTCCATGCACCAGAAGCTTGAGGGTTTGGTTTCTGATCAGGGCACATACCTAGGTTGTGGGTTGGATCCCTGGTCAAGGCTTGTACAGGAGGCAACCTATTGATGTTTCTCTCTCTCTTTCTCTCCCTTCCTCTCTCTCTCTAAGATTAATAAACATATCCTTGGGTGAGGATTTCTTAAAAAGGGAATATTTATTCACAATGGAGAAAGAAATAAAAATAAAATGGTAGAGCATGGACTTTTAGATCCTTTTCTTCTGGGATCTCTTTAGATGATGTACCACAGTGCTTATGTAGAACCGGCTTCCCTTCCCCAACTTGCAGTCTCCATACTTCCCAGAAACTCAACATTCACTGGAGTTCAAGTGAGGGAGAGGCTCTGCAACTGGAGCTTCATCCTGAATCTACCTGAACATACAAGATAAGCCATTCACTTACAGGTCATTAACACCCATGACAGTCAGTCTGGATTAATGGTGTAGAGTGGGCACCCTGAGCCATATTCCTACTGCCTTTGACCTGTCTCTTTTTCTCTCTGCCTAGGGTTTTACAATGACTTTTTATCTCAGGCATTACTGGAAAGATGAAAGGCTCTCCTTTCCTACACAACAAATAAAAGCATGACTTTTGATTATAGATTGACTGATCAAAAAGATTTGAGTGTCTGACATCTTTTTTGTCCATTCTAAAAGATCCTACATCCCTGATAGGACTGTGAAGAACACCAGCTGCGCATACACCCCAAAGGAAATGTCCCCTTTAGTCTCAGGTGAGGAGGGATGTCTGCCGCCCTTGGCATCCTGTACCGTGGCCGTCTACAGCAAAGCTGGTCTTGCTTCACACTAGGCTCACAATATTGCTGTCTGTATAGTGATGTTGGAAATTGGGAGACAAGCGAAAGGTGTGACTTTTCCTCCTCACCAACATCACCCCACCCCTGCATGCCACCAAGCAGTCTTGGGATCTTGGATTAGCTCAATCCTTCACTTCTCATGGGAAGGTATAGCCATCGTGCAAGTTCCTGCTAATCTCCTTATTTCCTTTTTCATGTATTTTATTCAAAACATTAGTTCTGCCCTGGCCGATGTGGCTCTGTTTCTTTGAGTGTCATCCCATGAATCAAAAGGCTGGGGTTCGATTCCTGATCAGGGCACATACCTAGGTTGCGGGTTTGATCCTGGTCAGAGCATGTACGGGAGATGGCCAAGCCACGTTTTCCTCCCTCTCTTCCTTGTTCTCTCTCTGGAACCAATAAGCACATTAAAAGAAAAACATTGGTTCTGACACTATGCTGTAACAGCCTCCATTTTTAATATACCACATGTCATTTTAGCCTAATAAATCCTAAATACCTTATCATGGGTAATTCTGAAAATGTTTGGTAAATTTAAGTAATTTAACTTTTTCATACCTCAGAAATCCCAGAAAGATGCTGAAGTAAGCTGAAAGAGTGGCTTGCTCCTAATCCCTGGAATCTATCAAGGCTATTCTATATGGCAGAAAAAGGACCTTTGCAGGTGTAATCAGGTTAAGAATCTTGAGATAAGGAAATTATCCTGGACTATCTGGTTGAGACCTTAATGCAACCATTGCATCCTTATAAGGAAAAGGCAGAGGAAGAGTCCAGGCAATGTGACCTTGAAGACAGAGGTTGTAGTGATGCAGCCACCAGCCCAGGAATGCTGGCAGCTGCCAGAACTGTAAAAGGCAAGGGTTGAATTTCCCCCTAGAGCCTCTGGGGGGAGCAGGGTCTTTCCAACACCTTGATTTTAGATTTCTGGCCTCCAGAACTGTAGGATAATAGCTCCTGTTGTTTGAAACCATCAAGTTTGTGGTGATTTGTTATAGTGGCCATAAAAAACTAATGCAGATTCTTTTTGTTCATTAAAAACACGCTGTTCACTGAAGTGCAAAGATGCTATTGTCAGACATTTCATAAAGGCTGTCAGTGTTTTTTAAAAATGCAGTTAAAAGAAAACACTACTTTCAATAGTACTTTAAATCAGGAGTAAAGTAGGATTCTAATGAGTACTGGAGTCAAGCTTCACTAGGAATCAACGGTTTTAAATTAATTATTTTGATGAAGGGATGTTCATTAAAGAATTAACTCCGTTGATTGTCCATAGCCTGCACATTCTAAGCAAAGATGGCTCCGGCCCAGCTCCTGGGAGGTAACCTCCAAGCCCTTGGAATATCCTGTCTGCTAAGAGTGTCTTTGTTTTCCCCTGGGGGCCATGCCAGATTGTCCATGTGATTTATGACAGGGGCCTTGAGCCACATGTGACGGCTCTGGAGGAACTGGAGACTAAAGTCAGCCAAACCTATGTGACCAGCCCTCAATTAATTCTCTGGACCCCAGAGCTCAGTACCTCCCCTAGTTGGCAATACTCTGCATGTGTTGTCACATGTCATTGCCCGGAGAATTAGCTCCACCATAGAACAGGACAAGTAGAAGCTTGTTCCTGGTCTGCCCTGGACCCTACTCTATGCACTTTTGCATTGTTGATTTTAATCTGTATCCTTTCATTGCAAATAAATGGTAACTTCTAATATAACACCTTCGATGAGTTCTGTGAGTCCTTCTAGCTAATCATTGAACTTGAGAGTGGTTTTGGGAAATCCCTGAACACAGGAGGACTCAGGATTATTGTCGGCATAGCTATTTCAGATGAACAGAGTCACCTGGTTCCAGGCTCGGTTCTGATACCCTGTATTGACAAAATTCTTTTCTTGACCAAACTCCACTCGGGCTTCCTGAGCTCTTTCCCTACCCTGACTTTGGAGCTCTTTGTGTTTGCATCTGCTAAGGCAAGTTAGCTCAAATCCCCCATCCTCAATATCTGACCACCCTTCGTATCTGAGGGGGTTCCTCATCCTCCACAACCTGCAGGTAATGTCTGATTGCTTAGGCCTGCCTTCAGCAAGAATCTCTTTAGCTGGAATCTCCCTTCACTCCTGATATTTCCTCTGAGTAACTTTCTATCCACTGACTCCTATGCTGCTCCTTAGCTATAATTGCCCACTTTGTGTGTGTGTGCATTTGGAGTTGTTCCCAATCTCTCTCCCTTATTAAAAACTCATTATCGTGGTCCACCCCTCAATAAAGTTTTCCTTACCTCTCTTTAACAAATGTGAATAATGTTTGTTTTTTTTTAAAAACATCACCCATCTAAACTTCTTGGTTAATTTATTCATGGGTACTGTAAAGAAGGTAGACTCAAAGACTTCAGAGGTCTCTCTGCACTTTAAAGTACTAGGAATATACCAAAGTAAGGACTTTTGTGTGACACTGGGTCACCCAGACACCTCCCTGGCATGGCATTTTGCTAGGTGACTAGCCACCCCGTGGAAGTTGACATTGTTCCACTTCTCTGATTAACTTGAGGGCACCCCGTGTAGGAGCAGCTGTTGCCTTTGGTTGTGCAGACTCACTTGGGGGCCTTTTATGAGCCTCTGATCTGCTATTGTGGGTGCTCGAGTTTCTACTTTGAGGTAGGATCATAGTACCGCAGCCTGTGCCTGAAGCCAGGAAAATGTAGGAGAATATAAAATTTGAAAAAACAGTCTTTATCCCTATGCAAGCCTTTTAACTTAATAGCACCTGAATTATGCATTGTGCACATAAATCTACAACTGAAAATGCTCTGGGCTTTTCCCTCCCTCCTGGGGAGAGAATTTCCTCAGGTAAACTTCTTTTGTGAAAGAAACCTTTACCCATAGGTTTTGATTACCACCATCCCAGTCCTTTATTACTAGAAACTAAGTTTGTATCTTCCAAAAAGCAGAAAATATTTAAATCTATTTAAAAGTATTTTCACTTTGCAGTGTATTTTTTGAAAGGCTTTGGAGCCAGAAAATATAGAGGGAGCTGGCCAGGAAATGGTGAGATCAGAAGCAATTATTAGAGTAGGAATTTATCCATTAACTGTGTAAAGCAGATCATCCACCTTCCTGGGTTTGTTTCCTTAGTTATTTGGATGGAGCATAAGAACACCTGCTTTGCATTATTCTTGAAATGCACACAAAACAAGCAAACGGTAAGGGAGCTTCAGTACTGCATACTTACTTGGCCATATCGCTAAATGATCTGCAGTGTTCTTTTTCTTATTCTTGCTATAGGGTAACTGATTCTGCCATGTGCTTTCTGGATGTCAGCAGATTCCCTCTTGACACTCAGAACTGTCCCCTGCACTGGAAAGCTGTGAGTCTCACATCCGATGGAGTGCGCTCGAGGTCTGAGCATACCATCACAAACCGGCACGTGAGTAAGTGTGCTTGCAAGGATTTAAAAGTCTCAATAGAAGTTAAATGTATTCATCCAAAATATGTAGTTGCTTTTTATTTCTTTTATAAGGATGATGGCAAATTGTCTCTCAGATGAGAAGATTTAGGGGAAAACATTATGCTTTAGTAATTGTACACATTTTCGTTTCCGCAATGGTTATAAAGAAACAGCTCCCTATAAAGGTGTATTCTCGTTAATGTTATTAACAGACTGGCACAGACTTTCCAAGTTTGGAAAACTCTGTAATTAATGTTCCCATATGAGTCATAATCTTTCATTAAGTGTACTTGGGTTCCCCCAAAACCCAGCTCTAGACGTAGTCCCCTAGTCAAAGCCCTGTCAAGGACACCTGAGCCAGCTCCTTGTTAATCACTGTGACTCATCAGCTATTTTTGATATGACATCTTAAAAGCTGAATGCAGTTTTTCTTTTTTCTTTTTCTTAAATTATATTTTATTGATTATGACATTACAGTTTTCCTGATTTTTCTCCCTTTGCCCCCCTCCACCCAGCACCCGCTACTCCATCAGGCAATCCCCCCACCATTGTTCATGTCCATGGGCCATGAGTATAAGTTCTTTGGCTACTCCGTTTCCTGTGCTGTACTTTACATCCCCATGGCTATTCTGTAACTACTTATTTGTACTTCTTAATCCCCTCATCTCTTCACTCTCCACCTACCTCTCCCATCTGGCAACCATCTGGTAACAAACTTCTCTTGTTGTTTTAAGAGTCTCTATTTATCTTTAACATTTGGCCTTTTAATATTGATGTGTCTTACAGTGGGCCTCTTTGCATCCATCATAATTGGGACTCTCTGCACTTTCTGGACTTACATGTCTATTTCCTTCACCAAATTAGGGACGTTTTCTTTCATTATTTTTTCAAATAGCTTTCCAATTTCTTTCTCTTTCTCTTCTCCTCCTGGCACCCCTATGAGGCAAACGTTGGACCTTTTGAAGTTGTTCCAGAGGGTGCTTATACTATCCTCATTTTTTTTTGTATTCTTTTCCCTTCTTGTTGTTCTGATTGGTTTTTTTTTGCTTCTTTATGTTCCAAATCATTGACTTGATTCTCAGCTTCATCCACTCTATTGTTGTTTCCCTGTAAATTGTTCTTTATTTCAATTAGTATATCCTTCGTTTCTGGCTGGGTCATTTTTATGCTGCTGAGGTCCTCACTAAGTTCCTTGAGCATCCTTATAACTAATGTTTTGAACTCTGCATCTGATAGGTTGCTTATCCCTATTTCCTTTAGCTCTTTTTCTGGAGTTTTGATCTGTTCTTTTATTTGAGCCATGTTTCTTTGTCTCTTCATTTTGGCAGCCTCCCTATGTTTGTTTCCATGTATTAGATAGAGCTGCTTTGACTCCGTGTCTTGGTAGTGTGGCCTAACGTAGTAGGTGTCCTATAGGGTCCAGTGGACAACCTCCCCTATCACCACAGTTGGGTACTTGAGTGCACCCTTTCTGTAGGCTGAGTACACTCTCCTCTTGTAGGTGAGCCTTGATGGCTGTTGGCAGATCAATAGGATGGATTTACCCAGGACAGTCAGCTGCAAGGACTGGGTGTGACCACTGACCACCAACTTCTGCCCCCCCATGGAGGATCAGCTGTGCAGGGTCAGGGTGGTGGTGCTCTGACATGGTCTGTAGCTGTCTACTGGGTACGCTGGCCCTGGGGTTACCTGTGTTTTACCCAGGGTATCCTACCTGAGCTGTGAAGCAATCTGAGATGGCTGCTACTTGTGCAGAGCTTGAAGATTCCTGGGTGAAGCCAAGCTGTGATTCTAATCTGGCCACTACTGGGGCTCACTGAAGCCAGCTGTTGCTTGTTTGATAGAATTTAGGAGCTAAAACCAGCCATTTTATGGAAAATCAGCTGGGTGGGTCCGTAAGTTGGGTGGGGTAGAGCCTCTGTGGAGCTCCAAGGTGGGTCACACGCTGTTAGCCAGGTGGATAGAGTCTCAGATGTGGCTCTAGCCTACCAGCTCTGTTAGGGGAGGGATCAGCAAAGGGACAATGGCCTCGGCTTGTTTTGATGCCAGACATTTCAATCTCTCCCTGTATACCACTGGTGCCCTTCAAGCTGCCACCTCAGTGCTGGAGCTCAGAGGGAGGGAGCCTGAGTAGGTGAGCCCATGTGTGGGTTCCCCAAGAGGAACTGCTTAGGGCTCCAGTGGCCTCCTCCACCGACTCAGTCCCCACTGGTTTTTGCAGCCAGAAGTTGTGGGGATTTATCTCCCTGACACTGGAATCTTGGGTTGGGGGACCTGGTGTGGATCTGGGACTCCTCTCTCCCATGATATTTCTCCCGAATTTTATCCACATGTGTGTTGGGCCAGCCTGTTCTGTGTCCACGCCCCTCCTGCAGTCTGGATGGATGTGGTTTCTTTAATTCCATAATTGTCCAACTTCCATTCAACTCAATTTCTGACATTTCCGAGTGATGGTTGTTCTATATCTTAGTTGTAATTTTGATGTGGTTGTGCAAATAGGCAAACCCTGTCTGCCTGTGTCACCGTCTTGACTGGAAGCCATGGTTTTTCATAGTGAAGCTAAAATGCTGGAACCTCAATGAGTGTCTCCTACACAGATGCTCCTTCTCAAATCCATTAGAAACTTTCTATTACACTATTTGATTAGAGAAGGAAATTTTTTATGAGCTCAACTCATTTGGAATTTTACCCATGAGATCTACAAACTAAAGGGGCCTAGAGATCAGGGGTCAGGTCAATTACTGCCAGGCACTGCTGTGACATCACTCTGTGCACACAGACATGGGAGCAGCTATTTGGAGACTTAAGTCATTTCCTGGGCACAAGAAAAACCCCCTCCATGTGTAGGAGGGGCCAAGATGCAGAGAAGGAGACACACAGAGAGACACAGAGGTAGAATGGTGTGGAGAGACAAGGAGACATGGAACAGGTGGTCCACATCCACACGTGGTAGATAAAAATTGGGAGGGATACCTTGGGAGCAAGGGATCCCCATCCCAGACCAGACCACCCAGCCCAGGTTTCCAGTACCAGGAAGTTAAGTCCACATAGCTTCTGGCTGTAAAAACCAGTGGGGATTGGGGCTGCAGAAGAACTTCATGGGATTCACAGGAGACGCCTTTTAAAGGACCCGTGATGGACTTAGAACTTATATGGACCCACTCCCCATGGGATTCAGCACTAGGGCAATAGCTGGAAGGGCATCAGTGACATATGGGGAGAAATTGAGGTGACTGGCATTAGGGTGAGTGCCTGGAGAAGGCATTCTCCCGAAGCTCCAGAGGGCAGGCAGCAGCATTGGCCCTTCTCTGAGCCCTCCCCAACACAGAGACACAGACCAGTGATGTGGGTTGTCCTTCCTTGGCAATTACCTAAGGCTCTGTCCCGTACAACTTATAGGTGTGCTTTTCTACAATAGATCATGCTACTAAGACAGTCAAAGCAGCTCTACCCAATACATAGAAACAACACAGGGAGGCTGCCAAAATGAGGAGACAAAGAAATATGGCCCAAATGAAAGAACAGAACAAAACTCAAGAAAAAGAACTAAATAAAATGTAGATAAGCAACCTATCAGATGCACAGTTGAAACCACTGGCTATCAGGATGCTCCAGGAACTTACTGGGTACTTTAGCAGCATAAACAAGACCCAGGCAGAAATTAAGGTTACATTAAGTAAAATAAGAAAAATCTACAGGGAACAAACAGTGGAGGGGATGAAGCTAAGAATCAAATCAATGATTTGGATCATAAAGAAGAAATAAAGCATTCAGTCAGAACAGGAAGAAGAAAAAGGAATTCAAATAAACGAGGGCAGGCAAGAAGTCTCTGGGACAACTTTAAGAGGTCCAACATTTGCATCATAGGGATACTAGAAGGAGTAGAGAAGGAGCAAGAAATTGAAAACCTATTTGTAAGAATAATGAAAGAAAACTTCCCTAATTTGGGGAAGGAAATAGACATACAAGTCCAGGAGGCACAGAGTCCAAACAAGACGGACCCGAAGAGGACCACACCAACACACATCATAATTAAAATGCCAAAGGTTGAAGATAAAGACAGACTCTCAAAAGCAGCGAGAGAAAAGCAGACAGTTACCTACAAAGGAGTGTCCATCAGACTGTCAGCTGATTTCTCAAAAGAAACTTGCAGACTAGAAGGGACTGGCAAGAAGTATTCAAAGTGGTGAAAAGCAGGGACCTACAACCTAGATTACTCTATCCAGCATAGCTGTCATTTAGAATTCAAGGGCAGAGAAAGTTCTTCCCAGACAAGATAAAACTAAAGGAACTCACCATCACCAAGCCATTATTATATGAAATGTCAAAGGGAATTATATGAGAAAAAGAAGAAGATCAAAACTATGAACATTAAAATGACAATAAATTCACAGCAGTCAACAATTGAACCTAAAAAGCAAATTAAGCAAATAAGCAGGAGAGAAATAGAATCAGAATCATAGATATGGAGATCATTTGGAGGGTTATCAGTGGGAGGGAGAAGTGGGAGAATGGGGGAAAAGGTACAGGGAATAAGAAGCATAATTGGTAGGTAGAAGATAGACAGGGGGAGGTTAAGAACAGTATAGGAAATGGAGAAGCCAAAGAACTTATATGCATGACCCATGGACATGAACTAAGGTGGGGACTGCTGGTGAGAATGGGGGTACTGGGTGAAGAGGGGGAAATGCGGAAATTGGTGGGGGGGAAACTGGGACAACTGTAACAGCATAAGCAATAAAATATATTAAAAAATTATACATAGGATTTTCCAATGTTTGATGCTATTAAAATGTGATATGTATGAAGCATAGGAATCCAATAGTATTGTTCCCTGCACATAATATAAACACATAATAATAACAGCAAGGACATTTTTCAGATTTTGAAGCACAAGTACCCATTAATGTATATCTAACTACCCCCTTAAACATTCTGATGTTCCCAAGAAGCCGTTCCATTGGCTCTACTGTCTAATTTTGTGATCATCAGACTGCTTGAGCCTCACCAAGCAGGTCCAACACAAGCTGATTTTTTACCTTGTTTTGGTCATGTTTTAGAGTCTGTCTAAAGCAAGACAAAATATTTGCACTGAAAAACATACTTCACAGAATTAAGTTTTAAGTGTTTTTAAATGCACTAAATTCTTAATATTCCAGTAGTTACATTTTTAAGAAATTGAATTTTGGTAATTAAAAAGAAGAAAAAACAAAGAAATTCAAATATACTATACATGGTTTATGTAGCAGGGATAGTTATATATAATAAATTAAAAAATTTAAAAGCCAAGTTATAGTAGAACATTCATTATTTTTAAAGGGTTTATATATATATATTAATGTATATAAAAATTAACAATAGGTACCTCTGAGAGGTAGGTATACATTGGGAATTTTTCATTTTTATTTCAACACTTTTAATTTGTATTTTTAAATTCATTACAGTTAGCATGTTTTTAATGGGAAAGATTAAAACGGGCTGTTAGAGTAAAGCATTTTGGAAGTTTTATTCAAATATCAAGCTAATAATCATATCTAGGCTCATTTATCCACTTCTTAGTTTTTTTAAAAAAAGATTTTATTTATTTTTAGAGAGATAGGAAGGGAGGGAAAAAGTGAGGGCGAGGAACCTCAATGTGGGAGAGATACATCCACCAGTTGTCACTCCAACCGGGGACCTGGCTTGCAACCAAGGCATGTGCCCTGACTGGGAATCAAACCATTAATCTTTTGGTTCACAGGCCAGTGCTCAATCCACTGAGCCAAACCAGCCAGGGCCACTTTTTAGGTTTCCAAAAGATCAGCATTTAGAAATTTATTTCATAAGTATGTGATAGTTCTGCCTCATATTATCTATGAATTATTAAACAGGGTCTCCTGAGAGCTAAGCTCAAATGCTTTTCTCAGACTAGTATTCTGTTTAAACACATTAGCTCATCAAAAATAAGTTTTTGGCTGGTGTGGCTCAGTGGATTGAGTGCAGGCTGCAAACCAAGGGTCACTGGTTAGGTTCCCAGTCAGGGCACATGCCTGGGTTGTCGGCCAGGTCCCCAGTAGGGGGCGTGTGAGAGGCAACTGTTCTATTTTTCTTTTTTGCACAACAATGTTTCTCTTCCTGTCTCCCTCCCTTCTCCTCTCTCTAAAAATAAATAAATAAAATCTTTAAAAATTTAAAGAAATATTTTATATTCACTCGGATCATTACAACCACCACCACAATCACCACTCTCAAATCACCTGTATAGAAAAATATATATATATATATTTCTGAGTTAGGTTACAGGACCCACAAGTATAGTTACACAAGTGACCTCAAACAACACAGGGGTTACAGGCGCTGACCCCTGCAGTTGAAAATCTGTAGAGCTTAAGACTCCCCCCAAACTTAACTACTAATAGCCTACTGTTGCCCAGAAGCTTTACCAATAACATAAACAATTGCTTAACACATATTTTGTAACTTATATGTATTTTATACTGTATTCTCACAATAAAATAGAGAAAAAAGTGCTATTATACAGTATTGCACTGTATTTATCAATACCATAAGTTTGCACCATCTGTTTACAAGATGAAAAAACCCGTGGATAAGGGGACCCGTGCAATTCGAACCCATGTAGTTATGGACCGTTAGCTGCCGGTTGATTAGCTGAACCACCCGTTTCTCCCTTTTTTCCCCTCGGCACTGCCTTCGCCACTGCCTGGCAATATGAACAGGCAGGAGAGGGCTTCTGCCCCTCTGTTCTTTCAATGTCCCTCAAAATCATGCACTATAGATTTGCAAAGGAAAAAGAAATGAATCCTGCCCCTAAGGCATGCATCGAACAAGTGTTCTTTATCACAGCATAATGTAGTGGCGAGGTGTACAAGTTCCGGAGATAGACTCTGTGAGTTCAAATCCCAACTCTACCATTTACTACAAGTGTGACCTTGGGCTAGTCTGATCTCTGTATGCCTCAATTTTCTCATGTTTAAATTGTTTTCATGACATTCTCTACCTTGTAGGGTTGTGAGGACATATGGTCTAATACATTTACATAATTTAGAATAGTGCGTGCCACAAATAACTTAGAATACTGTGTGCCATCTGATAAGTGCTCAAAAAGGATTAGCTAGTAGCGATCAACATCACCACCATTTCCATCAACATCATCATCCCGATTCTTTCCACGCAGCATGAGGCCTTGCCGTTACGGGTCTCTGAAGGTGACAGTTTCCAGGAATAAAAACCTTCCTGAGCCTTGTTGTGGGGTGGGCTCCCCATGTATCGCCCCTCTCTGCCACGTTCCTGGCTGCCAACTCCCCAACTCTTCTCTCTCTTTCATAAACCACCCTTTCTAAACTGTGGCAACCTGATTGAGGAAATGGACCTTTCCACCCAAATTTTTGTTCACATGTCAAAACTTACGATGCCACACTCACACCAAAAGGGAATAAAGAGATTTATTACTCCCATAATGAGATTTTCTAGAGGGAGCAAGTTAGGCTCCCAAAAGGTCTGAAAATGGCCTGAGAGAACAGGGAAGGGCGTCTGGCTTGAGGTGTTAGGGTGTTAGAGGGTGGAGCTGGGCTGAGGGTTCCCTTGCATCGGGCAGGGCCTGCACTGTTTAATCTTGGGTGCCAAAAGAGGGAGCACTTGACTTTCCTATTAGCTTGCCCAGGTATAGGGCAGAAAGGGAAGTGGGCTAGAGAACCGTTGGCACTTAAAAGTAAAAAATGGAGCCAGACTCTTTGTTAGGTTACCCAAGATGAGGACTCCAAGCTTTCCACCCTTTCCTGGTTGACAAATGTTGTTCTTTCTGGTCTATGGCTTTAGACCACCACTGGTCTCCCCTTCCCTGAAAAACCACAGGACACAGCGACATTTCTCTTGCTTGGTAACCCCTACAAAAAAAAAAAAAATCAGAAATTTACATGTCAAAAAAGATCCCTGTAATCTAAATTTATTTTAAAACTTAAAACCATACATATTAACAGTGTCTTTCTTTACAAATTACACTCACAGCTTTTCCTTATCCTTATTAATCCACAATAATTATATGAAGCTATAACATCAGAGATGCTGTTATTCTACTCTAATGCCGTAATTAAAACTCTTAATTGCTCACAATTCCAAAGTGGGGCTATGACATGAGTAACACAAGACAACGAGTAGCTTAAAAAGCAATGCATGTATTTTGACTTTAGAATACACTATGTAGGGTATCTTTTATTACCCTTGGAAATGAAATTGTTTAATATTATTGAAGCATATATCAACCGGTGGTAAGAGAAAACCTCAGAAGAGGCAGTGAAGAGAAAGGGAATCAGTGCTTAACCGAGAATACTAGGACTCGTGTACCACTTCAGCAGGGGTTGGCTAGATGTGTGTCTTGGGCTGCATGTCTAAATATTGAACTGATCCATCGAATCAGTTTCTATGTTGGGTTTCCTAAGAGATTACTACTGAGGCTAAAAAAGGGTTCTTTAACTTTGCAACACCTATAATTTTGTTTTATAATTTTTAACCTAGAGTCCCTGTGTTTTGAATAATTTTATCTCAAAATGCACCATATTTATCATGGAAAAATTAATCTTATCGCTTATTCTTAAAAGGTATCTTTTCATTTTTATTCATTCCATTATTCATTGCCTTATTTTAGTAAAGATTGAGTAAGATTGGTATCACAATTATCGAGAAATAAAGCAAGGTAATGTGAATTAGAAATATGTGAGAAAGAAAAATAAAAACAAGGCTAAGGGATTACTTAGAATCTAGCATACGGTTACTAGAGAACGGAACTCCGAAAAGTACTATAGATGGTCCAAAAATTTGGCTTTGAGCTTCCTTGCAGCCAATGTGAAAAGGGAAACCCAAACAAATTGTGTGTGTGGATGTGGCCATAATTTGAGCTTTTGATCAGCATGAATTAGTCAGTATTATCAACATGAGTTCTAACAAGAAGCAAAGAGACATCATTATTTAGTTACTTTTTTCCAGATTTATCATCAATAAATTAATGGTACCCCCCATGAGACTTTGAAATAAAAATAGTGTATGGATACTCCTTCCCCTGACCTCCTCTCTGAACTCCTAGCTGTCTGGATTCCAACTTGGAATCCAATGGCCTAGTAGCTACTGTGAATCTTTTCCTTTGGATAAAATGTTACATTTCATTTGTCACAGCTAATAAATGGTTTATTGACTATTGTACCCACTCAGTGGTCAGGTTTTGAAGACTTACCCACTTGTGGAAACACTGCAAACACAATACGTTTTGGAGAAAGGTCTTTAAAGACTATCCCACAAAATATATTTAACCATTCATAGCAGGAATGAGATTTAAGGGGGACACTTAGATTTTTGAGACACTTAGTTAAACAGACCGCGTTTCAGGTCATTCAACAAATACCAGGAGTGCCAGGCCCAGGTCCTGTGCTGGTGCTGGGCAGACGAGGGTGAGTGTGTCGGGTTCTACGTTCCCCAAGAGCCTGGAGTCTAAAGAAGCAGGTTGTTTCACTAGGTGTGGTGTTTCCATGAGGAAACCTATTCTAATAAAAACTTTGCTGTTTTTCTCACAGGATGATGCAATAGGCTTTTCACTAGCTTTGTGCTAAGAAGGCGTATTTTCTTCTTTGTGCTGCAAGCCTATTTCCCAGCTACGTTGATGGCAAGCAATATTTCCGCGGGTTTCACTTTGGATCGACCAAAGAGCTGTTCTGCCAGTTTCCCTGGGTACGTCTCCCCACACCTTTGTGAAATGTTAATGTGGGAGAAAGGTAGAGGAAGGCCAATAAAAATGGGTGATAAGCAGAGAGGAAAGCGGTGACAGCTCAGTAGGGGCAGCTTGAGATGAGTACCAGGTCAGTGTTTACCTGGACAGCCTCGGGGCTACTTGTGCAGGGCTCTTTCCTTGGGCACTAGGACAGCAGGTGTGAGGGCTGCAGACCGACCAACAGCGGGGCAATGGCAAGGGGAGAGGGTGAAACTATGGAGCGTGCTCAGTGTCACTGTACAAATCTGTCTCTTCTTCCTCTCCGGGAGACCTCCTTATCCCTCGCCCCAAGTCCACTCCACTTTGTCTGACAGAACTTTACATCGTAGAAGAAAGAAACTTCAAACTCATCCTCACTTTACTTTTGCTATTTTAATAAATTACTTCTTGGGAGAGGGGAGCCTGAATTTGGAAACACTACTGCCAGTTAGAAATCAGGGCTCAACCTAAATGCCAAAATCAGAATGAACCACTGTTAAATTTGAGGTATCGTGGTGCTTTAGTTGGCGAGAGATTTCAGGCGGAGAGATGTTGTCAGCTCATTAAGTTTCCACACCGGTGTCATTATCTCCTCCATCTGACGCGTCATCTGCCACTGTCACACACACTGCTTTGTAGGAGCCAGTTCAGACCCAGGCAGCTGTAATTAAGTCCCTACAAAGGGGAAGGTGCTGGGCTAAGCACTTAGATAACAGGTTACTTAATGAGGACCCAAGAGTCAACCCCACAAGCCTTCTCAGCTGGTTCAGGGCGGGACTCCCTCACTTGGTCTGATTTTGTTCTTTTACTGCTAATGCTCTATCTAGACAGAAGACTGTTATAAGTGGTTCACAGTCATTGTAATTAGCACACAATGTACTCCAGAAAGGGTGATTTCTAAGCTAATGTTCACAAATTATATGCATACTTCAAAAGATCATCTGAAAGACATAAATGGTCATTAATATTAATAATACCTTGTTCACCTCTTCCCCCATTAAAAGCTTCGATCTACATGCATTTGAATCTTGAATATCTTCAAGGGAAAAATACCACCTGAATCAGTACCTTGTTGTGGCTATCACTTCGCACCAGAGCAGCCTGCCCTGGCCTCAGTAGGGCAGTGGGGCGGTGTGGACCCCAGCAGGAGACGAAGGCACACTTCCAGCTCTTGAGACAGAATGAGAAAGTCATTTCATTTCTAACACTTTACGAACATGATTTTCAATCAGATTCCTAAAGCTGACTGCTCAACCCTTACACTTTGACAGCAATAAAAGCTGGTTCCAGGGCAGGTTGGGGTGACTGGAGAGCTCTGAAATGCATTGAACTTGACCCTGAAATTCTGTGCTTCTTGCATCTACACCGGATCCCTCAAGGCTAGGAAATTGCTATGCAGATTTATGTGAAATAATATACAAATCAGAAGTGTTCCCGCCGCCACCCGTCTTTTTATAAAAACAGAGAACTGCTGTATTCCTACCATCCCCCAGTCTTTTCCAAGATACCCCCACTCTGCTCCACTCCCTCTTCCCAAAGCTGGACTACCCAGGCCCGTGGCGGGTCTCTGACAGTCTCTCTGTCCCACTTGCCTTTTCTCAGTTGTTTCCTCCTCCTCACTTTTTTTTGACACATTTGACACAATTAAGCATCCTCTCCAAATTCAGAACTAAGTGTAGTGGTCAAGGGCATAGCCTCATCTTCTTCACCAAAAAAAAGATTATTAATACGGCCTTCTAAAGATCACCATGAGAATTAAAGAGGAACATTCATGTCAACTGCCTTGGCTGGTGCCTGCCCAATAGTGTTGGATAAAACCAAGCAGCCCTTGTCAGGTGGCTCAGCTGGTTGGAGCTTTGTCCCACACACCGAAAGGCCGTGGGTTTGATCCCTGGTTGGGGTGTGTGCAGGAGGCAACTGATTACTGTTTCTCTCTCTCCCCCTCTCCCTTACTCTCTAAAATCAAAATAGCATACCCTGGGGTGAGGATTAAAAAACCCACTAAGCCTGTCTTCATTGTTGTGCAATAGTCCAGATTTTCTCCTCTTTTAGGCTTTTCTTGCTTTTATTTTTCCAACTTTTTACTTATTTGACTCCTTACGTATGGGTAACTCCCTCCCAAAGTTTTATTTTTGATTCTTTCATCAAATGGAACAAGTTTCTTACTTCTAACTACTGTCCTATGAAAGTAAATTCCAAATCTATGTCTTTTTCTCAAATATTTCTCTCGAGCTTCAGGGAGCTGCTTGCAGCTGCCTTCTGAGTTTCATCTGCAGCCTTGCGGGCACTCGGCACTTAAAACCGAGCAAACCACTATGGACCGCGTGTCCAGGTCCCATGTATTCTCTTGACTTTTTTTATTCCATTAAAGGCCCTCCATTTGTTCAGTCTTTCCTATTCTCCCCTCAACATTGTTCTTTGTCTTTGGTAGTGACTCTCAAACTCTCGTCTTAGACCCACTTACACTTAAAAAAAAATTTAAGAACCCCAGAAAGCTTTTGTGTGAGATACACACACACACACACACACACACACACACACACACACACACACACGTACGTATCATTTTTAACCATGTTGGCTATTAAAAAAGAATTTTTAATGTATGTATTAATCCATTTTAAAATAGCAACACTAAACTCATTACAAGTTTACATAAGAGTGTCACGTGGCTGAATGGGATGTGGCCTCCTGCCGCCGTACACAACCATAAAACAGATTGGTGGGGAAGGGTAAAGGTTTTTACTCACAGAGTGTCCAGTTTGGGGGAGCTGGAATCTCTTCTGCTCCAAGCCATTCTCTTCTGCAAGGTACAAGAAGCCCTCTCATTCCCCAAAAGACCGAAATCCAAATTCATGCCCAGAGACCCTCCTCTATTCTTATCTGTAGTCCAGGGCTGCTACATAGATGGGTTTCTGTCTCTCTGGCTCCCGGCTTTCTCTCTTTCTCCTTCTCTCTCCCCCCTCTCTCTGGGGCATGCACTTTTGAGGCAAACATCTCCATTGCTTTGTTGCAGTTTTCTCCCTCTCTTGGGGCTGGGGCCAATTCACTGCAGCCAGTCATGCTTAGGGGCTCAGTCCACCTGGACTCAGCGTCCAGGGCTACTCATGCCCTCGAGGGCCATGGAGTATTCCTGGCCCCTGAGTCTGTGTGCTGCTCTCAGTGTGAGAGAACGGGAGCAGCCCAGGACCCATGTCATATGGCACTGGGCTGCAGCAACCCACAGGCCTGCTGCTGGCGAGGTGTGTTCCTTGCCACACATGAGCCTGTTCCACGTGTGCAAGCAGGGCAAGGCAAGAGCTGTACGTGGGGACTGGTGTCCCCATGGGCCAGCTGCTGGCAGGGCACACATCCTGCGCCCAGGACTCAGCCTGTGATCTGGCTGCTGACTGCGCAAGTGACAGGAAGGAAAATGGGCACCCAAGCAGCGCCTGGTGCCTGCTGAGTCCTGAGAATATTCCACGCCCTACCCCAACCAGGGGCAATGGGTGAGGAAGACAGAGCTTCTGCATGCCCCCCATTTTAAATCTTTCCCCCCAAATCCTACAGGCTGGTGGAGGGTCCAACTCATTATTCAGTTTGGGCCAGCATCCACAATGAGCGTCAACCTGCATTGTGTCCCTGCCCCTCCCGCCGCTGCTGTGATCTGGAAGCAGGTGGGAGGGTTTTCTAGCCATTCAGGGCACCATGTTTCTCCCTAGGGTGGGGCCTCACCTGGTTACACGTGTGTTGTGATCTTTTCACCCCACAGTATGCACAGGCTCTGTGCAAGCGGTGTTAGGAGCTGCATTAGTTGTTTACTGTTGCTTTGGGGGTATGGAGTCACGCCCCAGCTCTGGTTTTGATCCTGGGCTACCTTCAGCACTTCCCTCCCCTCTCAGGGGTCCCTTCCTTCTGCAGGCAGTGGGGACAGCCTCTTTTACTGGCTGCTGCTTCAATCTGCTGCCTTCGGGTTCCCTTAAACCCTCTTTTCTCTGGGGGGCCAGGCTTTCACGCTGGATCAGGGTTTCTCCCCACCCCCCAGCATTCTAGCAAGACCCCTGTTACAATCCCTGCTTCAACACTCTGGACTTTGTAATCTTACAAAGACAAATGGGTGAA
>VMDR010014983.1:0-22863 GCA_007922815.1 Macrotus californicus | reverse complement strand
CTCGGTGATGATGAACTCCTTGAACTTGACCTTATCTGGGAAGCACTTTATCTGCCCTTCCATTCTAAATGATAGCTTGGCTGGATAGAGTAATCTTGGATGTAGGTCCTTGCCTATGATTTGGAATACTTCTTTCCAGCCCCTTCTTGCCTGTAAGGTTTCTTTTGAGAAATCAGCTGACAGTCTTATGGGCACTCCTTTGTAGGTAACTGTCTCCTTTTCTCTTGCTGCTTTTAAGATTGTCTCTTTATCTTTCCTCTTGGGTAATGTAATTATGATGTGCCTTGGTGTGTTCCTCCTTGGGTCCAACTTCTTTGGGACTCTCTGAGCTTCCCGGACTCCCTGGAAGTCTATTTCCTTTGCCAAATTGGGGAAGTTCTCCTTCATTATTTGTTCAAATAAGTTTTCAATTTCTTGCTGTTGCTCTTCTCCTTCTGGCACCCCTATGATTCGGATATTGGAATGTTTAAAGACATCCTGGGGGTTCCTAAGCCTCTCCTCATTTTTTTGAATTCTTGTTTCTTCATTGTGTTGTGCTTGAATGTTTCTTTCTTTCTTCTGGTCCACACATTGATTTGAGCCCCAGTTTTCTTCCCATCATTGTTGGTTTCCTGTACATTTTCCTTCATTTCACTGAGTGTAGCCTTCATTTGTTCATCTAATTTGTGACCAAATTCAACCAAGTCTGTGAGCATCCTGATTACCAGTGTTTTTAACTGTGCATCTGATAGGTTGGCTATCTCTTCATCGCATAGTTGTATTTTTTCTGGAGCTTTGATCTGTTCTTTCATTTGGGCCATTTTTGTTGTCTTGGCGCGCCTGTTACGTATAAGGGGCGGAGCCTTAGGTGTTCACCAGGGCGGGGCAGCCACATCAGTGTGTTGTGACGTTGTTTGTAGGGGAGGGGTCCAAGAGGGAACAATACCGCTTGCTCCACTCTCTGCCAGTTTTCAGTGACTTTCCCCGCTACCCACAGTCAAATTGGGCCCTTCTGGTGCTGATTCTCAGTGGGTGGGCTTGTGTACATTGTAGGACCCTGTGGGTCTCTCCAACAAGCTCTCCTGTGAGTCCAGGAATTTCTCCCGCTGCTGCTGCCTCAACCCCCACAGGAGTTTTCAATCAGAGGCTTTGAGGCTTTATTTCCCCATGCTGGAACTTTGGGTTGCAGAGTCCGCAGTTGTTCCTCCCAGTTTATCTACACATGGGTGTGGGACGGCCTGATCCACCGGCCTCGCCTTGCCCACCCTGATCCGCCAGCTGTGCCTTGCCCACCCCAATCCGCCAGCCGCCACCCTGCTGCGAGTCCTCTCCGCCCAGCTGCCTGTCTCTGCCCTTCCTACTGACCTGGATGAATGTTTCTTCTTTAACTCCTTGGTTGTCGGACTTCCATACAGTTACATTTTCTGGCAGTTCTGGTTGTTTTTCGTTTTAAAATTTGTTGTCCTTCTTTTGGTTGTGCGAGGAGGCATAGTGTGTCTACCTACGCCTCCATCTTGGCCAGAAGTCTCTCTTTTTGCTTCTCTTGAATTATCCCTGTCGTAGATTTCCTGAACTGAGATAAATTACTAGGTTGGAGGGAAGAGCTATTTCGATGACTAGCTCCCTGGGATGCCTCGGGGCTTCAAGGACGTCTGGGCCTATTTACCACAGCAGTGGTTTCTTCCGTGAGGAATGTGGCAGGCACAGCCCCTGGGGAAAGCTCCATCCGTTCTCTCTGTTATCTTTCCCGGTAGTTTCTGAGGACACTGTGTCATTTTCCACGCAGCATAAAGGTGGTGAGGAGAAGCAGCGGTGGGTGGGCTACAGTTAGCACTCAGGAACCAGAGCAGTTATACTTTTTTCCATCCATTTTTCCTAACAGCTTTTAGAACAAAGGTTTTCTCTGCTTAATTTTTTAAAAAATTGAAAACCACTGGTCTAAACCATCCTCCTGCTGTTGGACATAGTGCTTTCCAGATCTTTTCAATGATAATGTATTACACAATATTTAACTTCTTTGTATGTGTAGTATATGTGAAAGAGAGAGAAAGAGAGAAACCGTAACTATTTCTTTTGAAAATGATTCCCAGGAGGAGGGAGTGCTCATTGAAAGAGTCTGGCATCTGTGTGGTGCTTGTGACATAGCTCTATCTATTGCTCACCAAGACAGTCAAGATGACGCAAAATGTCACCAGTGTGTAAGAACAACCTTTTGGACCACAGCTCCTCTCATATTATGTTTTGTAATGAAAAGGAGAGAGGTAGCACATGTCCTACAACCCCCAGTGACTAGACTGATAGTGTGGCAGTTCACCACGTCAGTGGGTCAGTCCCACGCTGGGAGCCTTTTTGAGGCTATAACTATGGGTAAAACTTTTGACAATGGCCAGAAGCCCAGAACTGAAAACTTCTGGAAGGCAGAGTTAGAAGGAGATCATTTGTTGTTTGATGGTGGTGTTGAGCTGCTGTTCACAGTTAGTAGAAAACCTTCTTTGAAGTAGCAGTGATAACAAGAAACTCTAATGAGTTCCCAAGGAATGTCTGAATCATTTCCTTTTGTTGGTGATTTCTCAAAGCTTCTGTGGAGCAGACTCATCAATCCTAGCACAGACACCCTAATAGTGGGCCCAGTTCGTGCTAAGTACAAAAAAATAGGCACTTTCTGTTCTTTCCTTAAGTGCCCCTATAATAAAGAACCACGAGGCTGGAAGGACTGTGAAGATAGGTCAAGTGTCTGGTGACTCTTCCCTTGTATGAGAATCAAAGGGGAGAAAGTCAACATGGTTTAATTGCCTAGATGCCAGGCACTTTCTCAAATTATGTAAAAATTAACTATTCCTAGGCATCTGCTATGGGCTAGCAGCTTTGCCTACATTACCCCTGGAAATTCTTACAACCTGTATTTCTTCACAGGCACAGTTATCCCCATTTGTGAAGATGAGCAGATTGAGGCTCAGAGTCCTTGAGTGGCCTACCCAAGGTCATACAGGCTGTAAATAAAGGGTAGAGTTGTTGAGTCAGAACTCAAGCTGTAACGTACCCATGTGTGTGCCCAATTACATCACAGTCTTTTTTCCTCACTTCTACTGAGAAAACTACAACCCAGAAGTTGCCCAGCTTTCTCTATAAATGGCTTAACATCTAGCACATTGCTCAGTAGTTACAGAAGCCAACTGGGTCATAAACATTCCCTCCCAGCCATTCCCCAAGGGGTACTGCCTACCCTGACCGTGCATGACACTCAAGAGAGCAACAAAGCCCTTTAGATATTTTTCATGCTTTTCTCCAGGGATATTTAAAGATCTGATCAAAGAAAGGGATCCAGTGTTCCTGAGGCGGTGTCCATTTACTGAGAGCCTGCTTTGGGTAGAGACTTGGAACAAGGGTAGTGGTGATAACCCAAAGGGTTCATTCACAGTCAAGTCAGAAGAGAGGGAAGGTGCCAAGCAGACATATCCATGGTTATTAAAATAGAGTGAACAGAAATATGGATGTGATGGAGAACTGATCTGAACTCAGAATTCAGCCACTGTCAGGGTCTCTATGGGAACCTCGGATTAGAGTAGAGATGCACTACGTTGAAAACCCATCAATAACATGTTTCAAGAAGTAGCTCCTTGGGAACTGCCCAAGATTGAGGGGGCCCAGGGTGAGGTCTGTGATGACCAAGGGTGTCTGTCCCCCGATCCTTAGGGGTGAGATAAAAGAACCAATGGATGTGGTACAGCTACATTTGTACTATCTCCTTGTATCTGCCTAGAACCTAGAAGATCATCTAATTTTTTTATCATCTTTTATTTCAGCTGTTCATGCCAAGAGCCTGGTAGCCATCCTGCATCTGCTGGTTGCTCTGTCCCAGTATTTCAGGGCGCCCATCCGACTCCCAGACCATGTTTCCATCCAAGTGGTCGTCGTCCAGGTAAGAGATACTACTACAAACATCTGCGCCCTTAAAGAGGTATGAAGGCTAAGTCTGATGAGAGCTAAGACACACTGGGTGGCTTGTGAAGACAGCTGAATGAATGCCGGGTGTTCTCGGGTGTGCTGTACGTTGGGAAGCACATGACTGCACTTTCTGGTGCATGTGGGCTTATCTCTGGTAAGTGTGCAAAGGGTGGAAGAGTGTGTGCTTATATATGGAAATGCCTTTTGTGGGGTGTGTACCTGGGGTTTACATGTTCCTCTCAGGAGGTTGTGTAACAGACATTTCAGGGAGTATGGTATATATGTTTGTGAGGTGTATCTGGTAGGAGCAGGAGGAAAGATGTGTTGATGTGTGTGCATGTGCATGTGCACCCTGCAAGCCATAGAGAATCATCATTTGGGGGGTAAAGAGTGATGTACAAGTACTTGGAAGGCTCGAATGTGAGGGTGTGGGTACATGTGTGTTTGAGAGACCCTGACTGTACGTGCCTGTATTGAGGGCTCTACCACTTTTCACCCGCCCAGAGAAGCACAGCTGGGATCTCAAGTCATCTTTCCCAGATCATTAGGTGGAATTTCCATGCACGTGGCTGTGTAATTTCCACAATGAGGGTGTGCACATGCCCTGTGACTATCCCACTCTACCCCAGCCCCATTTGATACTTAAATTCAGTTTCATTTTCCAACTCCATGCCATTTAGCAGAAGGTTGTCATTTTGTGTGCTTGTATCTGTTCTTCTCCAAATAAACATGCTGCAAGGGAGAACCCCCCTTAGAAGCAGCTCCCTGAGTCTCCAGGGTTCCAGAATAGAACGCAGTATGGCAGTTCTGCTGGCCCTTGGTGAGGAAGAGCCTTGAGGGCTAGTAAGCTTGCCTCACCCGATCAGGCCAGTTTCAAAAACAAAAAGGTCTTTGAGCTGAGCTTTCAGGGATCAGACATTAATGGAAGAGGACTTGGGGGTGCTGCTCAGTCAGCTGCTCAGTTATGCCCTAATGAAAAAGTATTTCTTTGACACCTTCTGGGTACTGGACTTGCTAAGCATCAAGGGGGTATAATAGGAATATGACACCTTGGCCCTGCCTGCCAAGAGATAAGCAGCAGAAAGGGCTATCAGAAGCTCATAGTCAATGCGAATGTGTGTGGTTCAGACACTAAGTGCCGCTGACTGAAAGGGATTAATTGGCCTCATTTATTGAGCACTCAACTGTGTCAAATATGGTGCTAAGCATTTTCTGTCTGCTACGGATATGTGGCCAGCCCAGAGCTTCCTGGTACAAGCATCTTCCTAGTGGATCCAGGCCACCTCTGCTGTTATTTTTACCGATCAATAATGTGTGAATCCATTTCATTATATTTTTTAAAATTATGATTCAAGATCTGAGCAGAAGAGGGGGCCTCCTATTTTGAAACAGTGGTCACAACAGCCCATGCCTCCTGCCTTATTTTGAGCTCAATTATGGGCCATCTGAAGGCTGTTGTTGGTTTAATTTCTCCTGTAGGCAGTTTTGTTAGCATGAGGGAGAAAAGAGGACACATTACATAAAATGGCATCAATGCATGTCAGGTTTGATGGGGTATTTTGCTTTATCAAGTTAAACAGGCACAGAAGCAGGACTCAGAACTGGCTGTGAGTCACTGAACTACAGAGAGCTCCTTAGGGAACAGATAATGGATCGAGCTGAATCAGGATGCCGTGTGAGGGGTTCTTTAACCCAGATTTCTTTTCCATATGGTGCATAAAAGCATTTGATTCTGCATGATGTTGAGGGGGAGGTTTATGTCTGTGAATGGCCTCACAAGACAAGGACAGAGATTCCATCAGCCCCGTGTGAAAAGTTTACATTATGTTAAAGCTGAATTCGGAAAAAGTTCTGATTTATCGTCACTGGATCTCCTATAAATGACGTTTTTAACTTCCTCTTTTGCTTTGATAGCCCATGCTTCTTAGTGTAATCCAGATATACTCTTGGCCTTCACCCAGCTCTACCTTTCCTTCTGTCAAAGTATTTTGTAAGGACACTAGGTTCTGTGGCTGTTGAGAATGGGAAGAGAAGGTTCTGGAAGTTTGGGCAGGAGGGTCAAGAAGACAGGCTTCTATTGAGACACCAGCAATTCGAGGGTCCTTTCTGGGCACTCACCTTTGCCTTTGTGGAAAATGAGTTTGCTCTGACAACTGCTTCCATGCCCAGACCATCCTCCAAGTATAGCTGACTAGAAAGGAAGCTGATAAAATGAGTCTCCCTCCTCACGCCCATCGGAGGCCTTCCTGAATCTGAACACTCCTTCCTTAGCCCCCACGCCCACGTGACAGGGTTTAAATGCTAAACTAGCACTCAGTCGACTCCCCATTGACTCACGGCACCCTCCCTCCAAACTGCCTCCTGGACGCATTGTGCTCTCCTCACTCTGCCTTTTTGCTCAGCTCCCCCCACTGGAATGGCCTCTCCTATGTGTCCAGCCAAATCCTGTGTGTCCTTTAAGTTCCAGCTCAAGGACCCCTCCCCTTGGAAGGTTTCCCTGACCATCTCCACTGAAAGTGCCTTCTCTTGTCCTGCACTGAGCACCTTCTTTCTGCACAGAGTGACCACATAATTTATTATCCATGACACTTGTGAGACCAAAAGGGGGTCCTTGTGATCGCAACTGAACTGGGTCATCAGGCAAAAACCCTGGCTGGGGGAAACCATGCTTACCTACCTGCTTCATCTATGCTATTTTACTCTATGTGCCTCAAGTCCAGAACCAATGTCATGCATTCCATACTATTTGCTCCAAGGTCATCACAGGGACTTGTACACAGAAGGCACTGATTAACAAAATAAAGAAGAGTGAATGAAGTGTTAGAGGGGATAGGATAGATGTCAGATACATGGATGGGTGGGTGGATAGATGGCTGGGTGGATAGGTGGGTGGGTCTCCAAAGTATTTCTCAGAACCTTTTCTCAGAGAGTAAGCTAGTTGCCTGAGCACTATACTAGTTATTTGAAAGCTCCCATATTTATCCATTACAAAAAACAAAGAACAAAAAAAAAACCTCTCTCTCTATTTGAATTCTTCGAGTTGGCCTCAGTTCCTCCACCCAAGTCTCCCAGCTAAATGTGTTTCTCAGCTTCCCTCCGCGGCCCCAGCTGGAGGGCAGACACACCCTGGCCTTCATTTCCATTTGGTTTACTGTGGATTACTCTAGGAGGCAAACAGTGTGCTTCCAGCAGAATGTCTTCCAATAAAGAAAGAAAAGATGCACCATCCAAGAAACAGCCTACTTGTTTGGACTAAACATGAACTGCACTTAAGAACAAATGGTACAGTCCAGACCCGGGCAGTCAGGGGCCTTGTCTCGCTTCTGGAAGTCTCTCAACTCCAGACTCATTTCTTAACACCAATCACTTTCTCAGTATCAGGAATGCTAATCAGCTTTTCAAATTTTTCTAAAGCATATTTTTCTCTCCTCTTCCCAACCCTTCTCCCCACCCCTGTTCCAGAAACGAGAAGGAATCCTCCAGTCTCGGCAAATCCAAGAGGAAATAACTGGTAACACAGAGTATGTCAACACCATTGTTGCCAGCGATTCTGTAATGGAACACAGATGTTTCTCCGAAATTCGTCCATTTGCTGATATTTAGTTTTCATTTATTGGGAGTGCAAGAGGGATTAGACTTCAGCCAATGATTATAGTTTAGCCTTTTCCATGCATTCAAAACATGCCTCTCAATGCTTAAGGTACAAACTTGGGTGGGGAAGTGGGGAGAGAGAATTAGCAATGATTGAAAAATTCTAATTTTGTAGCACTCCAGGAAAAAAAGTGTGCCCCAAAAAGCCAACCAGCGTGAAATCGCCATGCTATAAACATGGGGTTGAATTTAAACTGTTAACCTTCAAAAGGACATTTTTCTTCCTTTTCTGAATCTGATTTGGTCACGTGCCATGACCCAGAAAGCCCTTCTCCACCTGAGAGTGTGTTTTTGTTGTTTTCCCTTCCGTTAAGGAATTGGAGTATCAGAACATGTAAGAGGTCTGCTGTGGGAAAGACACGTTTGGGTCTTAAGCTGAAAGAGCAGGACTGTGGGGGCAGGGGAGGGTGGTGGTGGGTGGTGGTTGAGATCCCTGGGCAGCCCTGAGCCCTGGCCACATACAAAGCCAGGTAAAGTTTGTTTTAAACATCCCCTGCTCCAACTTTCCTCTGTCTTCCCTTGAATGAGGAGAGCAAAGTGCAAAGGGCAGGGACCTCTAAGCCAGCCTGACTTGAGTTCAAACCCAGGCTCTGCCACTTTATTCACCTGTGAGTTCCTTAACCTCTCTGACCTCAGTTTCTTCATCTCTGAAGTGGGGAGCATCTTGCTAACCATAGAGGATTTAACGTGGTAGCAGCCCTGTCCCCTTTCCCCCTTGCCCTTCACTGCTGTCCTTTCTGGCATTTCCCCGTCACAGCTGACTCACAGCTGACCCACACCATGCAAGCCTTCCCCAGACTCGAGGAAACTCGTTCCCCTCCCTCATTGTGGCTGACGGGGGTCCAGAGTGCTGCCTGTGTGGACCCCACTATGCATGTGCCTTAAAAAGGGCCCAGGAGTTGTGGGCATTTCAGGACCCTGGTAGGGCAGAGATGTGGGGTGGCCCTTCCCCAGATGCCCAGTTTACGGCCTGCCTCCACATCACTCCAGGGCCCAGTCCTAGCTGGTGTATGAGGCACACTGATTCTTGGCCTTGGATCTGTGAGGGACAGGCAGAAAGCTGCCCTGGCTCAGGCCTGCTGTGAGGGGAGCAAAATTCCTCACCCTCCTGCCCCCACCTCCCCTATCCTTTGCCAGGCTTGTCCATGTCCACTATTTCACCTTCTGGAAAAGGCAAAGACTTATCTGAGAGCAGCCTGTGAGATGCTCCCAGATCAGGGAACATGAAGTTTCAGCTTCCAGAGCAATCTCTCAGCTGCCCCTGTCCCTTCTATGGTCCCTCTGCCATCTTATCACATGGACATGAACACAGATACACACTCCTAAGGATGACTGCACAGCACGGTTCATGGAGCACTTTTGTGTCTATCGCTGTTCGTAATGCACAAGTGAAGCAATGATTGCACCTCCTGAAACCCCACAGCCCAGAGATGGAGAAAGAGATTGCCACTGGTCTGTCCAACAGTTAACTCCAAGCTCATTATTCTTTCCAGTGCACTACCCACAAGTCATCATCTAGTGGGTGATGGATGCACAGTTGGAATAAACTAATGAGAACCAAAAATGTATTGAGAAAAAAAGGTATTCAGCATTTACTATATACCAGGAATTATGCTAAAATCTTTCTACACGTTATTTAATGCTCAAACATGCTATTGAGGTGTATAACATTATCCTCGTTCTAGAGATAAGAGACCTGGTGCCCAGAGAGGTTTGGTAATTTGCTCAAGGTCACACAGCAAGCAAATGGCTCTGTGGGATTTAAACCTAAGTAGTCTGTCTTTAATGCTGTGTTCTTAGTACTTCCCTGCTTCACTGCTGTAAGTGCAGTTCCAGTTCCTGCCCTCTTTGAGATAAACCTATCCTGGATCAAGGCGAGGTACAGCTTGATGGGTATCCCAGGATGAACAGGAGAGAGAAGAACTTGACCTCCCCAAGCGAATACCCACAGCATCCTGGGCAGTGAAATTACTAAGTGCAGAGTCAAATGCCAAGAAAGCTTTGGGGCTTTTCAACCAAGGCTGAGAAGAATCACACTGTTTTCTTTCTCCTTTTCCTCCAGGGCTCTTTCTGGAAGGCATGGTAAGTCGCACACAATTGTCCTGTGGTGCTGGTGGCTGCCGCAGGGGTCTGGTTAATTCTGCAGCAGCTGGGAAGAACAGGCACTCAGCTTGCTTCCTGCGTGTGTGTCTGCCCCAGCCTGGTGACAGCCACTTGGGAGGAAGGGTCAGCTTGCTGGTGGGAAGAGGAAAACTAACCACAGCTGTGCCGTCCTTTTGCAAGTAATCAGACCATTGGCACTGTTGGGCTTCCGGATGGGTCCTGGGCATGTGCAGGGCAGTCTTGCTTTAAGTGTGTTGTGAAAGTAAAGGAAGGAGGTGTATTTACACGCTTGGACTGTCTCCTCTCCCCACTCTGCCCAGCCCTTCTAGCAGCTGCCTTCTTTCTCTTTTCTTATCACAGCTCCTATCTCTTCCAGTTCTCAGAACTCTGGGTTTGTTTATAAAGTCTGTGAATGTCAGAGATCACAGTCACCTTCCTGGAAGCCTCAGATTTGCCCATTGGTGCAAGAGGAGAAAGACGGACCCCCAGGACCATGAACCTTCCCTGCCCCAGGTTCCTCTTGGAGACTGTTCTCTTTCGCTGCCTGAGATCCCTCCATTATTTCATCTCTCAGTTCCGAGAACATGGGGGCTGTAGCAAGGAAAGACTCTGCAGGGGGCATGGCTTCGCTATTTCCTATGATCCTGTATTTACTCTGCATATTTGGAATGATTCCAATAGTGTTAAAACGATTCAGATCAGTAGACACTCCAGTCTACACAGCACAGGCACACACATTCTCATCTGTCATCTCGTGACACACCTGTTTCTCAGACGGCACCTCTCACAAGAGGAAGCTGAAGTGCAAAGCACTGAGGTGACTAGATCACTCCAGAGGAGCAGCTCACATCTGGTCCTGGGCCCTGTGGTTCCCAATCTGCTTATTTATATACCCTACCAGGATGTGTTGTGTGGGTATCCTGGTTTTGATAATTAGGGGGTGAAGTGATTTGATATTTGGATAACATTCTACTTCCAAAAAGCTTCAGAAACACTTTAGAACCATGACTAAATCATGATGTAATGAACACAAGGACCAAAGAGAAACAACCAGTCCCACGTCAAAGTGCCTGACAGAGCCCCTCAACCCCAGCCCAAAAGAGGGTTGACGGAGAGGGTGGACACATACACACACAAGGCCCCTCAGGTGAGAATCAACCCCAAATCTCTGCTCAAAAACCAACTTCCAGAGTTCCCAGTGCAGCCTCACACCCCAGAGAATTTGCGTCTGTAGTCGACCATGTGGCCAGGACTTGGGGTGGGCTTCCCACTAGGAATCAGCTCTGTGCTTCACTTGACATTTTTCTCTCTTTCAGAACGTGATGCCTTTGACACCTTGTTCGACCATGCACCAGATAAGCTCAACGTGGTGAAAAAGGTGGGAAAGAGGTACCCGGGAGGAAAGGATGGGGGCCAGGGTGGGGAGAGCGAGATGTAGCAAAACTTTTTAGGAAAACCGATCCCTGCAGCCGCCAAGCTTCCTGAAACTGGTTTCATCACCAGATCTTTGCAAACATGGGACTTTCCTGCTTGATGTCCATTTTACCTATCTTGTTCTCACTGGGTACCACTTCCAGTCCCTTTCTCCTCCCATCCGATGACAGCATCTCTCTGGGTTCTGAGACTCTGAACGCCCTGACTTCTACCCTTACTGACCCCCAGCTGTGCCTGCCTCCTCACCCAGACCTCCCTCTGTCTCCCTAGGCACAGGCACCTAGGAAGGGACTGGAAGGAAGGACTCTGGTCCCCTTCCTAATTTTTCTTCAGCTCCTGGAACCTGGGATCAGATGCTCCACCTCTCACTCTACCTTCTCAGAACCCCCAGCTCCTGTCACAGTTTGAATTACATAGTGTACAGGACTGTAAATTTTTGGGGGCCATCCTCTCCTGTGAACTTCAGGGACCTTGCCAAAGAGCCTTATAGGCTGCTTGCTCATCCTCACTCAGCTTGGCACAGGGATCCAGGCCCCATGCTCTTGGCTGGGCCTCATCCTGTGTCATCACACTGGTCCTGTTCCTTGCGGTGGAGTCACAGAGGGGGCTTCAAGGGTCTGGCCCTGGGGAGAGTCACCATTTCAATGCCCGGCCTGTGCTTCTCTTTTAGACTCTCATCACTTTTGTGAACAAACATCTGAATAAACTGAATCTGGAGGTCACAGAACTGGAAACCCAGGTGGGTGTCAGCCCTGAGTGGAGGGTAGGGGGCCAGGCCCTGTTCAACAGCCACTATTCCAAGTGCCCAATCCCTGCATTGCCAGGAGGGCTTTCAGGAGGAAGGGGGTTCTATTCCATTCAGAGGGATAAAATGTTTGGAATTTATCTTTATTTTGAAAAGTTGCAAGAACATTATCGTGAATACCCGTATACTCTTCACGCACATGCACCAGTTGTTAGCATTTGGCCATATTTGGTTTTTTGGGTGTTTTTTTTTCTTCTCTCTCTACCCTGAGTACTTCAGCATACATCTCCAAATAACAAGTACACTCCCTTAGATAGCCACAGTCCAATGATCGAATTCTGGTAGTTTTAACATTGACATAATACATTAGTTAGGGTAAACCATATGAAATTGTTGATACTCGTCTACTGTTGACAATGTCTCATGGTTCAAACAAAACACTGTATTCCAGTTTTTCCGGTCGCCTAATATTCTCACGTGCTGTGTTTACTTGTCGTGTCTCTTTAGTGTCTTTTTATTATAAAACCAGTCCTCAGCCTGTATTTGCATGATGTCATTTTTGAAGAGTGCAGGCCGTTGGGTTCATAGAACATTTCTCAGTGCCCGCCCCCACCCCGACTCACAATTAGACTCAGGTTATGCATTTTCAGTAACAACACCACCTAAGTAACGCTGAGTTTTTCTCAGACACTGTCCCTTAGTTCGTTCCTGGTGACAGTAACTTTGATCACTGGAGTAAGTTAGTGTCTACCAAATCTCTGTACTGTAAAGCTCTTCTCCCTCCTTTATAATAACTAATCTTTATTTGGAGGTTCTTTAAGATTGAGTAATGTATCCTGTTTCCCAACCTGCTTTCATTCGTAATGAGTTTCTGAAGTGTGGTTTTCTTTGGAGCACGTGGTCATCTCTTGTTGTTTTTAAAAGCAATTCCCAGGTCTGTGGCTGAGCACTATCTGAGTGTGTCTGGATTCTGTGGAATGAGTTTACATACTCTTTTGGGAGTTAGGGAATGCTCTGGAAAAGTGGTATTTCCTCAAGTGAGCTAGAGTGAGCTCTGGAACTTTGACTTCCGTTTTCCTGGGCAGGGAGTGCTATGAAAAGGAGTCTCTGCCTGGTGTGTGTGGTGTCTGTCCACAGGTTTTACCATCGAGTCATCAGAAAGAGCAGTGAGGGACCTTGACCCTAACCCTAACCCAGGGTCCTCCCCTGAGTTGACAGATTGGAGTTTTTTTATTCTCAGCCTATTCCAGCCACAGCCAGAATGAGGCCAAATTAATTAGTTCCGTGGGAGGACCTGGATTTTGACACAGATGCTGGGGTCTGCTCTGGCATTGTCCACCCTGGGATGACCTGGAATGAGTCATGCTTAGGCCCTACACGCTTGAGGGATAGAAGCAAGGAGGAAGCTGCTCCTATGTCAAGTTCACGCTCTGGGTCATGCGCCCATAACAAAGGCTGAGCCAGAGGCCCACCAGCCAGTTACCCAACAGAGCTCAGACTCTGGGCCCAACCCACATTCTGGGCAATTCAGTCTAATTTGTTTTTTTTTTTTAAGTTTCCTAAGATGATTCCAAGAACTTTGGCCTCATGCAAACTCTAGCAACCATTGTTTATGCCCACAAACATTTGGTGGCCCAGCCTCCTTTGAAAGGTTCTAGAATACCAGATATGCATCTGACCTTTCTATCATTGCTCAGGGCCTCTTCCATACCTGGAACACCTACTCCTTCCAAATTTCCCTCAACCCGCAGGCCCCTACTCCTCCACAAAGCCTGCCCCATGTACTCAGCGCATACTCACCTTGCCCTTCCTTGAGCAGAAGACCTGAATGCCTCTGCTTAGCCTAGGAATCTGTTGTCCTCGGACCAGGTTCCCAGCCTGTCCCATCTCTATTGTCCTTGATCAAAAGGTTAGGGCCGTAAGCCTCTGACCATGGTCTTCAGCACACAGTGTTACATATAGTAAGAGCTATACAGCACGTCTTCACTTAAATTGTCAGTAGGTTCTTGGAAACTGTGACTAAGCAAAATGACACATGACTAAACCAATTTTCCCATAGGCTAGTTGCTATAACCAAGAGTTAAGTTCCTACAGCATATTTCTGGTCACAAAAATATCACCAAACTTCTAAATAAGGACCCCAAACTCTTCTAATATTAAATGTTGAAATAAATGTGAACTATGCATCCATTTGAGAAACAATAAGAACAAGTAAGATAATTCTTTCCAACCTGCTTATTCCAGTTCAGGGTTACAGGTGACCAGAGCCTATCCCAGCAGCTCTGGGCACAAAGCAGGCACCCATCCTGGACAGGACGCCCTTCCATCACAGGGCCACACATACACCTGCACTCACTCAGACTGGGACAATGGAGACACACCCATTCACCTGACATGCACATCTTTGGGATGTGGGAGGAAACCAGAGTACCTGGGAAAAACCCACGCAGACATGGGGAGAACATGCCAACTCCACACAGACAGTGGCCACAGCTGAGAGTGTCCATTTTTTTCCTCATCACCATTATAATGTAATGATGTTATTTGAGGGCTTGCTATAGTTAATGTTTATTAAATGTTGCCTACAGGTCAAACAATGTTCTAGGCACTTCACACCCATTAGCTTATTTAGTTCTCATGATAGTCCTGTTATGTAGATACTATACTATTGTCACCCCATTTTACTGATGAGAAAAATGAGGCACAGAGAAGTCAGGTAACTTGCTCAGATCCCATAGCCAGTGAGTAGTAGAGCTACAGGCCTAGCTCTAGAGCCTAAGTTTGCAATAGCTACACTATGTTGTCTCTCAAGCAATGATAAAGTGAGATGTGAGAAAGGGAAATACCTAGGTCTATATGATGCTAGAGTTCTTTGTTCATAAAGCAAGTCACCCAAGTAGCCTCATGCCATTGGCCTTGGGTATACCCCTGCTCTCTGCTCTCTGCCCCCTGCCCCACCTTAGCTGATTCCTGCTCATCCCTCAGGCCTCCATTCAGGCAGCACCTCCTCCAGAAGTCTTCCCTGTTGCCTTCAGTGGGAGAGAGTGAACCTTGTCTCTTTCACACTGGCCAATGTGCTTTGTTCCATCAGAGTAGCTGCTGCATTTTCTCCACATCATTCTCCCCAATGGACTATGAGTTTCTTGAGGACAAGGGCCACAGTGGCCCATGTCTCTGGCCCACGTGCCAGATCAAGTCTTGGAACGGGGTCGATGCTCAATAAATGCTGGGCTATGGGTTTTGGCTCTAGGTCTGGACCAGCCAGGCCAGATATATTGACATAGAAGCTGCTGAGCCCTCTGAATGTGGCTTGGCTGGGGGGCTCAGGGGCCCAGCACCTTCACCTGGCTCTCTCCCTCCAGTTTGCAGATGGGGTATACCTGGTGCTGCTCATGGGACTCCTGGAGGGCTACTTTGTGCCCCTGCACAGCTTCTTCCTGACCCCAGACAGCTTTGAACAGAAGGTAAGGGAAAGTGATGTGAAGGGAGGCCCTAGCCCATGTGCCCTGACTCATCTGCCTACATCTATGCTGGGGCCATCTGGGAAAAAGGCAGTGGCTTCCTGTCTACCCAGGGTCTTCAGAGGTTGGAGGTGGGCCCATTCTGATGAGCAGTGAGCAACAACAAAGCTACCTGCAGACCACTGAGCATCCTGAACAGCTTTCTCTCCACTACCCATCCCCGCCCCAGCCTGGCCTTGCTCGCCTAGTCATATGCTCTGGCTGGGTGCCATGGGCCAGTCACACCTCTCTCCAGAAATGACAGGGAAGATAGCTGCAAGCCTGGTCAGACTTGAGGAGCCACACTCAGCCCAGTTCTGATGCCTTTCATTGGCTACCACAGCCTGTGTGCTAGACAAAGGGCATTTGATCCAAGGCAGAAACCCTTCTCTGCTTCTTGAACACATCTTGCTGTCTGATCTTTCAACTGTGAGCATTAATGTCACTGAGTTGGAAATCCTGGCAGTTGACACAGGACAGGAAGAGGAGTCTAAACTCCTCCAGAAGTGCTCGTCAAGAGCAGACTGGGACTGGCCAGCTCACATTCCGCATGGCCTGCCCATTTTGGTAGCCTCATTTCTCCTTCAAATTAGGGCCTCCTCATTTTAGCTCAGCCTCTATCCCTCTAGCTACAGTACTGTCTCAGTCACTTTCAGGGGCAGGTCTCAGGATTCACAAGCATCCAAGAATAAACATCATATGCACCACATTTCTCTTTCCAGGTCTTAAATGTCTCCTTTGCCTTTGAGCTCATGCAAGATGGAGGGTTGGAAAAGCCAAAACCACGGCCAGAAGGTACTTTGCTCTTCCCCTGGGTTTGTGACAAGATGGTGAGACCCTCTTCCTGTATTAGTGTTTGGGGCACAGGACTAGGCTCATGTTTGATAGCATAGGGAAGAGTTTCTTTTCTGAAGACTTCTTTGCCATTCGCAGGGGCAGGGGTAACAGGGCACAGCTGCCCAGTTCTGGAAATCCTTTGTGAGCTACAAATCACACGGCCATGGGAAGACAAAACCTGAATTCTCATACATGGGATCACAGGGATAAGGACCCAAGCAGACATGGCACAGAGCAGAGGTCCTACAGGAACTGCCCTGTGCCCAGTTCCCAGGTTCTACTGTCCCTGGACAGGGTGCTGACCTGCCAAAGAGTGGTATCCTGGGCCAGGCAGGGGGAAGTTGCAGGTGTCATTGTTGGCAGCTCTGCTCTGAGTATGACTGCTTTCTTGTCTTGTGCCCATCCAAACTGCCCAGGGATGATTTGTCAGATTTAGGTTGAAAATGTGAGACTTAAAAAAAAAAGGCACAAGGAAGAAAATGCTCCACTATCCCTCCAGTGCTGGAGCTTGGAACTGTGTGTGCATTTGTACGCGTAGGAGGCACGTGTCTTCAGTAGCCTCCTTGGTACACATGTTTGTTTTCTGAAACTGACTGACTGAAATATTCCATTTTACAAGCACTAGTGAGTCAATGCTGTGTTCCAGATCATTTTCTGCTTATGTCATTTTAGAACATTAAGAATGCTGTGTATGGGCCCTTTCGCTTGTACTTTCCTAGCTATTTAAAGGCAAGTGAACAAGTAGGGATTGTGTGCTTTCACTCCCCATTGCTGCTTCTGTTCGGAATTCCTCCACATAGAGGGGCTCCTTCACTGACTGTCCAGTGGACCTGAGACCCCATGCCTAGGCCATCCCTGACCTCAAGACACATGTAAGGGAGAGAAAGGGAGAGAAAAGATGCACCGGGTACACAGAAAAAAAGGACAGTGGTGATAACTGCCATGAAAGAGGTGCAACTAAGATGTTGTGAGAATTGAGGAGGTGATGCTCGCTTCTGTCTGGAGTAGGGGAAGGTTTGACCATGGTGGTGATAGTTGGGCTAAACCGTAAGGATCAGGTAGGGCTTTTATTTGGAAATTAGGATAGAAGAGAGGCAGGTACAAGCAGAAGCTCACCTTGACCTGCACTGGTTCCCCTCTTAAGGAGCTCTAGAACCAGCACAGCTGGTGGGTGGCTTCAGAACACACCAGGCCACTACCTAACAGCTCAACAAACAGCACACCCAAAGAGCAGCTTTGGCTGCAGTAGAGCCCTGCTAAAGTGACTCCTGCTCCATGGGTCAGCTCCAGCACAACAGCTTATTTGCCATAATCACAACCAGCCCTCACAGCCACTCAGTCCGAGGATCAATCCCACCCCTGATTTGCCAACCGCAGTCATGGCTCAACTACAACAGCAGGGCACATACCAAACACACAAGGGGCACCACAGGAGTACTCAGCTCAAGTAACCAGGGAGACTGCACCACTGAGCCCCACAGGACACTTACCACATAAGGCCACTCTGCCAAGAACTGGATATGTGGCAGATCTACTTAATACACAGAGACAAATTCAGGGCATCAGCCAAAATGAGACAAAGAAACAAGTCCCAAGTGAAAGAACAGGACAAAAATCCAGAAAATATAGCTAAACAAAATGGAGATGAGCAATCTACTGAATGTGGACTTCAAAACAGTGGTTATAAGAATATTCAATGATCTTAGGGGGAAAAATAGATGAACTCAGGGAGGATTTCAACAAAGAAATAGGAAATCTCTACATGGAGATAGAAAACATAAAAAAAAAGTAGTCAGAAATGAATATAACAGAAATGAATACATTAGAGGGAATCAACAACAGATTAGATGAAGCAGAGGATTGAGTAAGTAATCTGGAAGATAAGGCAATGGAAAACACTCATTGTAATACCAAAAAGAAAAGTAATTTTTAAAAATGAGAATCGTGTAAGGTACCTCAGGGACAATATCAAGCATTCCAACATTTGCATCAGAGGGGTACCAGAAGGACAAGAGAGAGAACAAGGGATTGAAAACTTATTTGAAGAAATAATGAAAGAAAACTTTCCTAATCTGGTGAAGGAAACACACATACAAATCAAGGAAGTACAGAGGCCTCCAAAGAAGATGAACCCAAAGAGGCCCACACCAAGACACATCATAATTAAAATGCCAAAGCTTAAAGACAAAGACCTTAACAGCAAGAGAAAAGCAGTTAGTTACATGAAAGGGAACTCCCATAAGACTCAGCAGATTTCTCAACAGAAACGTTGCAGCACAAAAGGAATGGCAAGAAACATTTAAAGTGATGAAAGGCAAAGATATACAACCAAGAATGCTCTACCCAGCAAGGCTATCATTTAGAATTGAAATAGAGATAAAGAGTTTTCCAGACAAGAAAAAGCTAAAATTGAGTTCAACACCACTGAATCCGTATTATGATGTTAAAGGGACTTCTTTAAGAAGAGATTGAAAATATAAACAAGAAAACACAGGAAAGAAAAAATTCTCACAAAGGCAAACATAATAAAAGCAGTGGATCACAAATATAAAGCTAGTACAAAAACTAAAAGGTAAAGTAGAAGATTATGTGTAATTACAACAATAAATTAAGAGAGATACACAAACACATCAACACAAAAGTGAAAACAAATGACAAAAACATAAACGAGGAGGGGATGAGTAAAAATTGTAGCAATTTTGGAATGTGTTCAAACTTAAGTGATGATCATCTTAAAGTAGACTGCTATATATATAGCTTGGTACAGGGTGGGGCAAAAGTAGGTTTATATTCTTATATTATTATTTATTAATTACTGTATTATTTTCCATAAAAACAACTGTAAACCTACTTTTGCCCCACACTCTACATGTGAAGCACACAGTAACCACAAACCAAAAGTCTGTAAGTTATACAGGAAATAAAGATAAAGGAATCCAAACATATCACTATAGAAAGTCATCGACATAGAAGAGAACAAGAAAATAAGAAACACAGATGAACTACAAAAACAATCAGAAAACAATAAAGTAGCAATAACACACCTATCAGTAATTACTTTAAATGTCAATGAACAAAATGCTCCAATGATGAGACATAGAGTGGCTGAAAAGATTTAAAAAATAGTAATAAGACTAGTACATATGTGGCCTACGAGAAACCCACTTTAGATTGAAAGACGCACACAGACTGAAAGTAGAGGGAGGGGAAAGATATTTTATGCAAATGGAAATGGAAAAAAAGCTTTACTTATATCAGACAAAATAGACTTTACAACAACATCCAACAAAAGACAAAGGAGTGCATTTCCATATGATAAAGGGATCAATCTAACAAGAGAATACCATATAACTCTTGTAAACAACTATGTGACCAATGCAGGAGCACTGAAATATATAATGTAAATATTGATAGGCATAAAGGGAAAGATCAGCAGTAATGCCATAAGGGACAGAACATCTAAACAGAAATCAACATGCAAAGAGTGGCCTTAAGTGACACATTAGACAGATTTGACTTTTTTTAAGAACATTTCACCTCAAAACAGCACAATGTACCAATATTTTGCCATGTATAATGTGCAATCTTTTGCCCAAATTTTTGAGGGAAAAAGTACTAGGTACTTACAAAACCAGCTTCGCTTGTTTTTGATCATGTCAAAGCCCATGTTACAGAAAGTGCAGAAGCAATCGCAGAGACTGGGAAACTCAACTTGCTGTGATACCTGGAGGCCAGCCAGCCAACTGCGACCTCTTGATGTATCAGTAAACAAGACCTTTAAGGCCCTGATGAAGAAAGAGTGGATGTTGTGGATGCAGTCAGCTGGTAATGATTTAACACCTGCAGGCAGAATCAAGCAAGTATCCATCGCTCAGGTTTGTGACTGGATCCTGAGATCGTGGAATGGTGTCAAGAAGGAAGTGTTTGTGACATTGTTTAAAAAATGCAGCATCAGCAATGCTATGGGTAGAACTGAGCATGATGAAATTTACTGGGATGAGGAAAGTGACTCAGAAGACACTGGTAATGTGGAAATTGAAGAAGATGATACTTCTGATATTGACAGTAACAAGGAGTTCTTGGTCTCTATGATGTATAAATATTGTAAAATGTGTTACTGGTACATAAAATCTCTTGTACCTTGTATCTGTTCTTGTGTTTTCTAATTATTTGTTACATAAAACTTCTTGTACCACAATATGTTAAAAAATAAATGCAAAAATTCCTTCATAATACAAAAAACCAGCATCTAAAATGAGTAAATAATTCAATTAAAAAATTAAAGCAAAAGATATTTTTCCTGAAAGTTTAGCCCAAAAACGTGGGTGCACATTATACATGGTAAAGTAAAATACATTCTTTTTGACTGTACATGGAACATTTTCCAGGATAGATTACATTAGGACATAAATCAAGTCTCAATAAATTTAGGAAGACTGAAATCATATCCAGCATCTTTTTTTATTACAATAGTATGAATTTGAAATCAATTACAAGAAGAAAACTGAAAAACACAAATACATGGAGGCTAAAAAACATGATACTAAACAATGAATTGGTTAACAATGAAATCAAAAGATATGTTGAAACAAATGAAAATGGAAATACAACTACCTAAAAAAAAAATCTGTGGGAGACAGCCAAAGCAGTTCTATGAGCAAAATTTATAGCAATACAGGCCTACCTCAAGAAACAAGAAAAATAATCTATCCATACACTTAAAGGAACTAGAAAAGAGAAGACTAAACAATACCCAAAATAAGAAGTAAAGAAATGTAAATATTAGAATGGAGACAAATGAAATGAATCTTTAAAAAAGCTATAGAGATACAAATAAATGGAAGCATATACCATGTTAACGGATTGGAAAAATTAACATCATTAAAATGTCCATACTATCCAAAGCAATCTATAGATTCAATGCAATCCCTATTAAAATACCAATCACTTATTTCAGATATAGAACAAATATTTCAAAAATTTATATAGAACTATAAACAACCCTGAATAGCCTCAGCAATTTTCAGAAAGAAGAACAAAGTAGGAGAGATCACAATACCTGATATCAAACTATATTACAAGACCACTGTAATCAAAACAGTCTGATGCTAGCATAAGAACAGACACATGGATCAATGGAACAGAATAGAGAGCCCAGAAATAAACCCAAGCATCTGTGGTCAATTAATATTCACCAAAGGGGACAGGAGCATAAAATGGAGTAAAACTAGCCTCTTCAATAAATTGTGTTGGGAGATCTGGACAGCTACATGCAACAAAATGAAACTTGACCACCAACTTACAACATACACCAAAATAAACTCAACATGGATAAAAGACAGGACGGATAGAAAATGGGCAAAGGACCTGAACAAATGCTTTTCCAAGGAGGACATACAGAGGACCCATAGGCATATGAAAGGATGCTCAACATCACTGGCCATCATAAAGATGCAAATTAAAACCACAATGAGGTACCACTTCACACCAGTTAGAATGGCCATCATTAACAAATCAACAAACAAGTGCTGGCAAGGAGAAAGGGGAACCCTAGTACACTGTTGGTGGGACTGCAAACTGGTACAGCCACTGTGGAAAACAGTATGGAATTTCCTCATAAAAACAAAAATGGAACTGCCCTTGGATCCAGCAATTCCACTGCTAGGATTATACCCTAAGAATCTTGAAACATCAATTCAAAAGAACCTATGCACCCCAATGATCATAGCAGCATTGTTTACAGTAGCCAAGTGCTGGAAGCAACCTAAGTGCCCATCAGTAAATGAGTGGATCAAAAAACTATGGTATATTTATACAATGGAATTCTATGCAGCAGAAAGAAAGAAGGAGCTCCTACCCTTTGCAGTAGCATGGATGGAACTGGAGAGAATTCTGCTAAGTGAAATAAGCCAGGAGGTGAAAGACAAATACCATATGATCTCACCTATAAGTGGAACCTAATGAATAAAATAAACAAATGAGCAAAATAGAACCAGAGACATGGAAATAAAGAACAAACTAACAGTGACCGGAGGGGAGGGGGAGAGGGATAAGAGGGGAATGAAAGGGAAGGGTCAAGTGAAGGAACATGTACGGAGGATCCATGGACAAGGATAGTGGGGTAGGGATTGTCTTTGGGAGTTGGGGTTGGACGGGGCAGGGGAGAGTAATGAGGGGAAATGGGGAAAACTGTAACTGAACAACAATTTTAAAAGGCGATAGAAAAGATCAACGAGACCAAGAACTGGTTCATAGAAAAGATAAAATTGATAAATCTTTAGCAAAACTCTTCAAGAAAAAAAGAGGGGGGGCAAATAAAATTAGAAATGAAAAAGGAGAACTGACCATTGACACAACAGAAATACAAAGGATAAGAAAATACTACAAACAATTATATGCCAAGAAATTAGACAACCTGGAAGAAAGGTATAAATACCTACAAACATATAAGCTTCCAAGACTGAATGGGGAAGAAATAGAAAATCTGAACAGACTGATAACTACTAATAAAATTGAATCTGTAATAAAAAAAACTCCCAACAAACCAAAGATGTGGATCTGATGACTTCACAGGTGAATTTTACCAAACATCAAAAAAGAATTAATACCTATTCATATCAAAGTATTCCAAAAATTTTAAGAGGAGGGAAGGCTCCCAACTCATTTTAC
>VMDR010014982.1:0-22862 GCA_007922815.1 Macrotus californicus | reverse complement strand
GAGCCATCAGATCTCAAAAGTTCAGTAAATGTAAGTCGGACGTAGATTATAGTCTCTCTGTATTTCACTGAAGAGAACGCAGTAAAGAGATATGTTTCTACCATTTATCTATAAGCTTTCCTCAGCTTAGGAGTGACATTCAATGACAGTTATTAATCTTTTGTAAAAATTCCTCACACAAAAGGAAAATAATTATGGATACAATATTCATCGCTCCCCTTCACATCTACATTATTTATATGACTATAAGAAATAAAATACATGTAGTTTTAAGTATGGAGCTAGTAGCTATCGTTTGTGAATTGGCAGGTCTGCTTACGACCAATCATACCCAATCCAAAAATTAGTATCCATAATTGTGTTTCTCTTTGTATGACTCTGAATACCGAGGAAGATTTAATAGTTGCTTTCCATATTCAGCATTTCTCTGTGAGCGCTATATTTCTCAAGATATGTAATCAGATGAAAGGCTGGGAGATAAAATACAAAAAAAGTCGAAGTATTTGCTATACTTATCCTATTGTTGCATTTTAATTCCTATCAAAATGAATGACACGTGTCAGGCCTCTGGATAGACAGAGACTTTTGTACCTGCTGAGGACTGAGAGGGCAGTACATGTACTGCATTTATACGTACAAGTCCCCCCGCTTCCTCTCCAACCTTCACAGTGGCCATTAATACAGCCTTCCGGACAATGGGCTGTCATTGCGTTCCCTCTATTAGAAGAAAGATATGCTACCGATTTCCACAGAGAACAGGTAATGCAAGCTGAAAAAGATACTAAAGTGAAGAGAAGCATTCATTCAAGTGATTTTGCCTAATTCCATTTGACACCTGGAAGACTGTGATAGTCACTCCATCTTCCTATTGTAGATATTGGATGGGATCAGTCAAGGCGCTATATTCCGGCAATGAGACAAGCCCATTCGAAGTTTTTGTTCTGGACTATGGTTTAGCATGGCAGGTTTAATTACGTTTTTTTGGAGGTAATGGTGGTGTGGCGTTGGTGTGGATTTGAAAAGAATTTCCCAAATTTTGTAGGACATTTGCAGATTAGAACTCATAATACAATTGTCGAGTCCTATTCTAAACTCCAGGTGTTAAAAAATCGTATAAGAAAGTAAATTTAAATGACTACTACTTTTGTTCTTTTCTTTTGTTATTACCATCAAGAAAATTTTATTTTTCATTTAGTAGTAGGAACAAATCAGATTAAACATAGTGTGGCTAACTGCCCTTCATAGGAAATTACAGTATATTTCACACTAGAAATAACATTAATTCCATTTAGTAAAATGGAAGGAAACGGGCCTGAGCGTGAAACCAGCAGCCTATAAGGAGTGAGTCCCTTGCCCTGAGAAGTAGTCAGAGACTAGATGGGCACTCAGTAAAGATGCTGTAAGACAGGAAACAGGAAACTTTTGAGTAAAATAGAAGGTCAACTAACTTACCCCCAAATCTTTCCCGACTTTGTCATTCTGTGTCTCTGCACAAAGTAACATGAGGTAAAAGGTCAAAACTGGCGAAGATTCGTCCCTGGCACTAAGGGTTTGCGGGAAGAATTGTAGAACACACAGAATCAAGTCATATCAAGTGCTTATGTATATGCCATTACATATAAATTATCCATTTAGTTTTCACAATAAACCTGTGAGCTAAATGGGATTATTCCCTCCCAACAGGTAACAGAGAAGGAAGTTTGCAGCCACCCAAGGGGAGGCCCTAGGGCTCCAAAGCCTTTGCTCTCAGCCCCTCTGCCTTCAACATTTAAAATACTCCATGTGCTCTTCTAATTATTTCCGAGATATGTGATTCTAACCCTATTAAATAACACTACCGTTGAATCTTTGGAGAAAAATTTACCCAAAATAGATTTCCTCAGGCAGACTGCCAAAAACACAGAGCCCGCACTCAGGCTGAGCTTCTGGCTCAGTTCATTTTACTGAAGTCTCTTTACAGGTGGTCCCGGGTCTCACACAAGACACATCGCACCAGGGGCAGTGCCCGAGAACTTAAAGACGGCCTCGGGCGTGCTCACGCAAGCATTCTAGGTTCTTTCTGCGAAAAGAATTCATTAGCTCCGGGGGAAAAAAAAGCTCCCTGACCTTGCATCACAGACATGAAGTGCGATTCTCAGGACTCCTCCAACACAGCCCTGTGGGGAACCCAGCTGGAGACGGACTGGCACATGCCACGCTGGCTTTGATGGGATCCCAACCTGACCCACATCTTCTTCGCTGGAGAATTCTCCTCAGCAGGAAAAAAACTTTTTGGCTTAAGGTTTCTGGCTTCAGTAAGATTCCCATGACTGCTTATTTTCTCTCTCACTGAATGGATCCAAAACAACATTCTACTTATTCAGGGCATTACCACATATTCGGTCTTAAGTGAAGGCAAATTCTTTCTATTAAAATTCTTTCCTCAATGGTTTTTTTTTTATTTTAATTTATTTATTGTATTTTTCATTACCATTTTATTCTTTTTATTCTCCTTTCCCCCCCTTCACCCCACCCCATAATCACCACATGGTTGTCCAAGAGTCCTTTTTCCTTATTGTTGGACCCCTCTATTCCTTAACACCCCCCTCCCCCAGCCATGAACCTGCTCACTTATTTAAAGTCTGTCTCCATTTTGCTTGTTCAGTTTGCTCATTAGTGTCCACATATGAGTGAAATCATACATTATTTGTCTTTCTTTTAAATTTCTGCACCTTCCCTCACAGTCCTTGTGCCCCCCTAGATTCTCTTGGTCCACCTGCCCCCTAGGCTCACCCCCTTGCTCAAAGAACACCCCAGATCACATTTCCCATCATCTCCTGTCTCCCCATCTTCTACCCCAGGTGGTCTCACCTGCGGAAAGCACATCAATACAGGAGTCCGCCAAACATGGCATAGCAGGGTCGCCAGGAGCAGCAGCGTCCACATGGGATCTGGCAGACCCTCTGGCTTCCGCAGCATTGCCCAGTGGGACCAGGACACAAAACCAAGGAGTACAGAGAAGTTTATCCCTCTTATTCAAGCAGTGACCAATGCACATCACAATAGGGAAAGCGTCTGGCATTCTTCCCTGCTTTCTGGAAACACTACATGACTGAATGGCTAGTTCTTGTATCCTATAAGGCGGTGTGTCTCGGTAACACACCAGATTGTCTCTACTTATCTGGCTTTACCAAACTTAGGATGGCTGGAATTGTCATGTTTTTTTTTACCTTATGATGATGTGAAAGCAATGTACATTCAGGGCAAACCCTCCTTCGAATTTTGAGTTTCGATCTTTCTCCAGGGTAGCAATATGCGATTCTGTTTCTCTTGATGCTGGACATTGGGAAGGAGCGGCAGCTCCACACACACACCCCCCACCCTTCCCCCCATCAGCCACGTGATCACGAGGGTAAACAACCAATGCTCTATAGTGTATATGCATTGTGTGAGATGATTCTGCCTAATTATAGGTTAATGCAAATGTTCTGAGCACATTTAAGGTAGGCTAGGCTAAGCTATGAGGTTCGGAAGGTTAGGTGTATTAAATGCATTTTTTTACTTAAGATATATTCAATGTGTGGTGGGTTTATTGGGCTGTAACCTCATCCTAAGTTGAGGAACATCTATAATTGTTTTCCTTTCTTCCCTCACTCACATAGTCTTGGGACTGCACCTCCACAGTATGAGAATGTTCGCTTTGCCTGTCTCTCATTTCTGAGATGTTGTCTATGCTTCTTTTCTTACCTTCTTGTTGGCTTGTGACACTGCTTTAAAACAAAGAAAGGCAAACACAGAAGTTTAATCAGGAGAAATATTTTTCTACTCTACTCCTGAAGCAATTTCCATACAGATCTCTAAATGAAATTTCAGCAGTACATAAACATATAACTATAATGTACCGTTTTCTTGCTGTCTTGATTAAAATTTAATATAATGGCCTACATTCCATATTTAATTAATCATTGCCAGAGTTTACAAAATAGCCCTTGCAATTCTAGGGAGAAGGTATGAAACTTTTCTTTTTTCTTCCCTGTTATTCTTCACGTAAGTAGTGATCTCCACTTTACAAGAGAAAATGTCACTGCCAGAAAATTTACTTCACTGATACTTTAAGGCCAACAATTTAATTTTACGTAGGCACTTCCCTTTCTTTCTTTCAAAATCTTCATTATCAGTCAATTTCACATGAAGTTAAATGTACTCTTTCATCACCAAGGCAGTAAAAAGGTTACTTTAAAGCAAGAAAAAGAAGCAAAAAATGTCAGCACTTTACTATAACCAATCTCCGGCTCTGCCTCATTGCTTTATCTGTTTAAGCATTTTCATTTTGAAATATTCCACACATCCTAAATGTACAGACTCATAAAAGTAACACCAGAGTACCCACCATCCCACACTACCTAATCCTGACACTTGGTAGCTTCAGATTGTTTAAATTAATAAAATATTCTTTAGGAGTTGACCCCTTCTTTATGTCATTTGTCTCATTGTCTGCTACGATGAATTCAATTTTCAGTCTCTTCACATTTTTTGCATTTAGTACATATGTATTTATATGTAAAATTGATCTGTTACTTTTTTACAAATGGTATAATAATATAGGTAACTCACTTAGTTCACCAGCCCATATGTTTGGCACCTTCTACATGCCAAACAATAATCTAAGAACTGAATTTATTAGGAGAGTACGAAGTTTGTAACTCTTTTGGACTTTACATTCTAGTTGAGGAATAATATAAATACATTTCTACTACGCTCTCAGGAAGTGACGATTGGTATGAAAGAAAGAGTAAAGAATAAAAAGTGTTGGAGAGGTGCTAAAACATTCAGGCTGATGACAAAGTGTGACTGAATACCAGAGAGAGGCATTTCAGTAATCAGGAAAGGTCTCCCAGGGAGAGGAAGCAGAAACACAACCCGGAGGGAAGCCTTGAGCGGTGTGTTCAAGAACCCAAACGTGATGCCCAGAACCTGGGGAGAGTGACGGGTAGCCAAGGCGCGAGTTTGCTGAGGTTTATTGTGCGACGTGCTTTTTGTAGTCAAACATAGATTCAGAGATTGAACCATCCTGTAATGAGTAACCCTTGTTTAATTATTTTTAAATTTTCCATTGTGTAGGAGCCTACATTTTAATTTCCATGTACACGTCAATTTAAGTTGTTCCCAGTGTTCCTTATTTTCACTATTGCAAAGGATGCTACAATAAACATGCTTGCTTATGTCGCTGTGTGCACTTCTGCTCGGGTTACATCTTTCAAACTCTCCCTCTTTGTTGGTAGAAGCAACTGGATTATTCATTGCAGAATTTGGATTTTGTTTATGATACAAACTGCTTACTTCCAAGAGTCATCTGTTATTATTTCTTTTAAATATTCCTCTGTCATAGGTATACAAATGAATAGGTCTTCTAATAGGTTCTTTTGACACTAAATAAAAAACTTATTCTGTGTTTTTTTGCCTGAGACTCAACTAGTTACATGTGTAGACAGAAACCTTTGATCAGATTCTGCTCCATGCCTCAAACCACACGACCACTGGCAACAATTGTGAAGATCGCTGTGTCCCTTCCATCTGGTGCACTGGGGGCGAAGTGAAGTTGACTCAAGGTGAGTCAGAGGTCAGAGCAAGTGCACGCTGGAAAAAAGGAGAGCAGGACAAGCCATGCGTTAGCATTAAGTAACATCAAAGGTTCAAGCAGATAGAAGGATTCTGGATTTATCCAGTAACCAGGAAGCCTGCAATTTTGAGAGAAATGAAGCAAGAACAATATGAAAGAAATGCAAATGTTGCAGATATACGCAAGTACACTAGATGACAGAATAAATTATTCAGGAAACTAATCTGATGAACGTGCACTAGAAGTCTGATAGCCAGGCAAGCTTTACTTTTAGTCAAATGCTCAAGCAGGACATTCACGGACCCCACCTGTGAATTAACAGGAACACGCCACCAGGAGGAAGAGTTTCAAGTGTGAGAAAAAAAGTAACTCCTCCCAGCCATAGCACGTGGTTTACTTAAGTAATATTTTTAAATGAAAAATTTAATAGAGATGTAGTAAAAATTGTCAACACCCACCCCTCCTCAGACCCCATGGTACTCCTTATGACTTCTCACTGCCAATGTTTGTGTGTCTCTGAATAGTGCTTTTTCCAAGCTCTGGAAAGGGACTCTGCTCATGGATACGGCAGACCGGAAGCGTCAGGCTAGTAATACTTTCAGGAAATGTCCCTCACCCAATGGCTCACTGGCATAGGCTTGCTAGGGACACCTCAGCCTCCTCTCCTATTGGGTGGGAAAGCCCTGAGACTGGATTTGACTTGTCTCACAGCATCTCTAAGGAATTAAGCTCCTAGTGCCCCCTTGTGGTGGCTTGACTTAGCATTCTTTATTGGCTAACTTCCCTCTGCTACTTCATTTCCAAATCCTCTGCTTGTATACACTAGGTTTTCCCCCTAAAGTACCTGAACTCCTGATATCAGGGCCTGAAGCCCCTGTTTTCTTGCTGGCCACTGGCAGAGACTGCTCTCAGCATTGAGAGCCCACTACCTCTCAACAATGAAGAGACCACATCTTTCACATGCTCTGAATCTCTTTAACTTCCTCAGCATCCAATCAGAGAAAACTCTATTTCTCCGGGATTTGTGTGATTAGGTCCAGCCTACTCAGATCACGTCTAAATCTTAAGTTCACCTGATCTGGGACCTCTCAGCTGTACCTAGACGAGTGGGTGACTGAAAAATCAAAGTCCAGGAATATTGGAGAGCCACCTTAGAACTGACGACCACGGCCAGGACTTAATTTATAAGAAGGAAAATTGCAGTGATGTTTGCACAACTCTGCAAATACACAAACAATCATTGAATCGTGAACTTAAATGAAGTTTATGCTATTTAACTCATAACATGACCAAGCTTCAAAAAATGACTTCCACGCGCAGTATCTCATTGAATGTTTAGAAAAATCTTCTGCATTGAAGTCATTACTATCCCCATTTTGTAGATAAGGCAAAGTGAGGACTCGGAGTTTAAGAAATCCCTGCGAACATGGAGTGGCAAACATGCAACCAAAGGAATGTCGTCTGTGCTTTCTATTACTCTTCCTACTTATGTCCTGTGTTTACGTAAATATAAGCAAGTCAGAGGGTTATTCAGATGTTTCCTGAAAAACAGACACCATTGTCAATTGCGGATTGTATTACAAAGTTTTATACTTGTCCCATAGAATAGTGGTCAGTTTTTTTACAGTCAGTGTCCACAGAGTTAAAAGTTGAAGAATATACTTAGGAATATCCTACCGCTCTTTTCAGAAAACCATCCCCTACAGAGGAAGTGGGGAAGGGTGGTGTGAGGGAGGGAAGGTGAGTGAGTGAGAGAAAGAGAGAGAGAGAAACTGTGAGAGGAAGAGAAGGAGAGAGAAGTGTTTTGTTCTCAACAGCAGAATGGAACCATCAGCCCATTGTTCTCAAGGAGAGAGAGAGCTGCTGTGGATTCAAGTGCCCCATAGTAGGGATGGGCTATATGATCCCCTATACATTTTGCCTAAGAGTGTGAGTCTCAAATGCACACCGTAAACCCTATCCGCTGCTACTTCCACCATTTCAGAAACTACAAATCCTAAAATAAATCCCACACTTCATTAGCAATTCAAATATCGCATAAAATAATGCTATGCTCTGATTTTTTCAGCTGATAAAAATCCAGGTTTTATAATAAGAAGGAAGACATCTAAAATATTATAAGTCCAAGGAGAATGCAGAAATAAAATTGATTTAAATTGTAATTTTTCCCCTAAAGGAAAAACATTTTCCTCATGTAAAGTATGTTTAGGGATCACTAAAATGTTTGCAATTGCTTAACAGCTGCCTGGCACCTTCACAAAATTTTTTAAAGAAGGATTTTTTTTTGGAAAAGTTTTGAACACTGTAAAAAGTTTATGCTATAAACCGTTAAAACATAAAACTGCCTGCAGTTTTAATTCTATAAATGACTGAATACTCCTTAAACATAAAGAAAAAGTACACACACACACACACACACACACACACAATCTTCATTATCCCAAGATGTACTCAGGACATTTTCTTTTCCTTGGTTCTTATCTACACAACACCCTCAACCTATAACTCAATGAAGTGCCATTATGATATTTTTGGTCAGGAAGTCTTAGAATGACTCTCGCTTTCTCTAACATTCCCAGTCTATGAGTTCAGATAGGCATTTGCTAAACTGTCCTTTAGTGCTCATAGTAGCCACTCGTGACTCAAGTTTAGTGGCCATTAAACATTTAAAATAGTAAGGACATAGTTGAAACCCTCAATTGGCTAAATGATGATCCCTGGGGCAGTCTTCTCTCTACTGCTTGTATTATTTTCTTGTCATCCTTCACAGTGAAATCCAGGTGACGGCCCCTGGTACTTCATAAGCGTTTTATAATTGTAACTTCTCCAGGCGTTCTGGTAGCCTTGGGCTCTATTCAATTTTTGCTTGAGTGTAAGCACTGGTGGTCCTCAAGGGAAAACGGGATGCTTCAGAACACCTATGCTGAATGAGACAATGTGAATGTTACATGTTTTCTACTTCATTGTTGTTTTGTTCATTTTCCAAGCTAAGGATGGACTGCCCAGAAGCCAGGGCCTTGTCTATCTTGGCAGAACTATAGCATCCCTACTAAGTGGCTAGGCAAAGCTGCCTGCTGTTTCTTGAGAATTATGCATGCTAACCATGTGTCACAATACAATGGTGACCCTCCAGAACCTCTAGAAATAGCAACGATTTGGTGCAGTTATGTAGCCAACATTGTCTCCATCTATACAAGTTCATGTACTATCTCAGGCACTTAGCCCTTGGGGTCTGACCACAGTTTTCCGCTGGGGCATCCACGGGTAGAGCCTGTCTTTCAAAAGCAATGGCCAGGTTCATGCCATTATTCTTCCTGTCCACTTCCTACCCAAAGGACAGTTAATTTCATGGGGTAAATAAGGAAAATGATAAACAACAATTAAGGGAAGAGAGCAGAATCAAATTAAGGATGAAATTAATGGTAGCTTCCCAGTAGGAAGTCCTACGCCAGTGAAATACATTGGAAATGGGATGCTAGCTTTCCATATGGGGCACCTTACACAACTGGAAGGGGACAAGTTGAATAACACGTGGAGGGACAAACACCAGAATGCACTCGCCAGTGAAATCGCCACTCCCAGGCATCTGATGCTCTGAGAGAAAAAAGAAAGCATGGTGTAGGCTGGTTTTACTGGGACGAATGAAGTGAATTATATGTAGGAATACTTATATATATAATTAAAATGCCTCTCAAAGAACTGCTCAGAAAATTTATAGTAGAACATTCCTTATATGAACGGGCATAAAACTTTTAATAATAAAAAATGTATTTGTCTATGCACCCAACTAAATAGAGGTTAAGCAAACATTTAAGGGCTGTCAGATTTTGAAGGGAGCCACAAAATTAATGTGGTAGATTTCAATATTTCCAGGTCTGATATTGGCAGGGTTGGTTATAGAATTCTCATAGCTCGATCCCCAAAAGCAGACCACAGTTCGACCACTTTGCTCTGTTCTGAATGCCACAGAAACATCCTAACCACTGTCCTTTCTAATTCACATCGCCTGAAAGCTGGAGGCATGAGCTTCCATTTGTGAAACTTTTACAATTCTAGGGAAAATTATACATTTATATATAATACATGTATCTTTGTTGTAACTATACAAAGAGTGGCAATCGCCTCCATTCTGTAAATGCACTTTTGGTGTGTTTTTGAGAAATTTTATACTGGGTATAATTCTAATGCCACTAACACTGCTTTCCAAAATTTATATTGAAGACAAAGCAAATTTTCCTGAAGATGTCTTTCCTGGAATCATAAAATATGAACTAAAGTATGAATGCCTATAGTCATGAATGAAAGTAGCTTTAATGTGCTGCTAAAGCATTTGGGGTGGGGGCATCTTCTGTTTTAAGAGGTTTTTTTGTTGTTGTTGTTTTTTAAATTCTAGTTAATACATAGTTCTTTGTTAAATAGGAGACTTGCAAATATTTTCCCTAGTTGGTAGCTGAAAAGCTACGGAGCAAAGGTTGTTAAAGGTGATAAATTTCAATTTACCAATTTTCCTTTAAAGGACTTTGCTTTATTTCTCAAGTCTTAAGAACTCATTGTCTAGTTCTGAATCCCTCAAATTTGTCTTCTGTTTTTTTCCTAAAAGTTATACAGTTTTATGTTTTACATTTAAGTTCATGATTCATTTGAGATGATTTTTATTTATTTTTGAAGATTGAGATATAATTGACATACAGCATTGTGTAAGTTTAAGGCGTGCAAAGTATTGATTCGATGCACACATATATATTGCAATGCTATGACCACCACAGTGTTAGCTAACACCTTCACAAGTCACACAATTTTCTTTTATTTTGGTGTGAGAGCATTTAAGATCCAGTTTCTTAGCAACTTTCTGATTAAAAAGTAGACAGAGGAACTGAGTTCATTTGTGTGTAAGATATGACTGTGGAAAACAAAATCAAAGTTGGTTTTGTTTTCTTTAGAGTTTTTACCTGAACGAGATGTTGTATTTTACCAATTTTATATCCAACTTGTGTGGACTGTGTAGTTGCTACTTCACCTGTGAATATGGTAACATGCAATATCCACAGCTCTGCCTCAGTGTGACATCACTGGATTAGGGCTTTGCTGCTTGCTTGTTTGTTTCTGTTTTTGCTTTCAGTGACAGATTTTCCAGTAAAAGAAAAGAAAAAATCATATGTCTCTTCCTTTCTCTAGAAAGTAAGGTTTGATCTTACTGCTTTTGAATTTTTAGATCCACTTCTCTATAAGCAAATTAAGAGTTTATGTATATATTTTAGGCTGAGCTCTAACCCACTCTCAAAACCATCCCCCAAAATAGAAAACAGACTGCAACAAACGTACACCAGAAGGTCTACATCATGATTCACAGCCCACTTAGACCTAGGGTCTCGCACGATAAAAAATATTTTCGTAACACTCTAGTTATTATTCTAAAATGAACTCACAGATGATAAAATATACTACCTACAGTTACATATTATTAAATTCAGGATAGTGCTCTTATTGTATTTTAAAAGAAATGTAACATATAAAAATAAAAGGAAATTGACTTATAACTAAGTAATAGGTATATCATGTGAGCACATGGTCTTCAAGTCCTCTGGCCTCAGGGAAGGAAGCTGGAGGTCCAAATGACAAAGGCTCTGAAAGTAACCTAGGAATTTACTAACGAGAACGGCGGGCTCACTCAACGGTAACATCCCAAATCAATCTGGAGAGGGGCTGTCGGGCCAGAAACAGGACTTGTCCTGGGCACTACCCAAGGCTCTCTTCAGCTCCGCACACTGCTCCTTATATCTGTCAAAATCAAAGCTGGTTGTAAACTGGTATAGTCAAAAGCTTGACAGCTGGAGCCCCTGAGCATGTCACATTCTGCTGCGACCCAGCCATATTTGGCACAGATGAGTGGAGACAGCTTGGGGGGGGGGGCTTACCTGCCCATTTCAAAGAAGAAAACGTTTCCACTCTGCTAAAGAAGGCTCCTTTGCTTGTAGATTAACACAAGTACATTAAAACACCTGATGAAATAGTCAGACGCTTTTACTTTTGTGCATTTGTCCTTGATGAGGAGCTGCCGCACTGTGCGGTGTGCAGCTTGAGCTGCTGACTTAAAATCCATGAGCTGATATATTGCTGGTTTCTTTAGACCCAGATGGTAATCAGCTTTGGGTAATGTTCTGAGCAAAACGCAGCACAAGCCCTTCTCAATCTGCACAGCATTTCATCCCTAGAAATGTCTATAAAAACAATACATAAAGTCTTTGTTATATTTATTTTTAATATGGAGTTAAATTTCCACCCCAGGCAAACGTGAGCACATTTTTCACCTATGTTGAGGCATTTGAAAGAGGCAAGTTTAGCCATATGACTGCTGCCTATATCGCAGAATATCCAGTATTCCCAGCCTCTAATCTAATACAAGTAGTACCGCTGTCCTCTCAAAAATTCCTAACACCAAAGCACTCTCTCACATTTCTTAAATGCCCCATATGAGATTGGACAGCATCACAACTAAGAAATTCTGGCCATTTCCAACTGGTACGAAATCTGATGACCAGAGGTGCCAAGTCAGTCATGTCAATGCGTGAATGTAGCTGGTCATGAGGTCAGAAGGGAGTTTATGGTTTCAGTGTTTCAAGGACTTCGATGTATTTACAAAAACCGTGGACACTACACAGCCATGTAAAATGCTTTATTCAACCACCAACACCTGTGCCAGGTTGGTGTGGGCAGGTGCTGATGCCTTTCCTATGTCAGCTGAGATTGTCAGAGCTTTGTTTTATGCTGTGTCATTTTTCGTTTCATTTTGGGCATTATGGGCATTTTGTCAAGATTCTGTGTCATATTTAAATTGGATGGAAGATGATGGTATTTTTGTTCGGGCAATGAACCAGGTTTGGTTAAGTTTAGGCTTTAAGTTCCAACCTGCTTTCTGTAGGATGGGGTGCCAATGTGAGTTCCATTTTCAGACTTCCTAGTTCTCTTTGGATGTGTCTGGCTATTTACTACCTATTGGTCGGCCTCTGACATAAGTTACAACCCCTACATAACATGCTGAAGGCCATACATGGGCCCCACTAAGATATCGAGATCAAAAAACCTTGCGTCTGCCCTCGGGAACACCTTAGCCTGGGAACAAAGTGAGTCAGTAGATATGCTCACCGTGACCATGGAAAACAAATGAACCATAATCAATGATGCATGGGTGAAGGTCAGAATTTATTTTCTTAAATGTGATATATATATATATTCGATTCATACCCAAAATACGCATTTTCTTCCATTGAAAAAAATGGTTGTTCACACCATGATTTAACCTGTACAGAAACAATTTCGAAAGCTTGGACCGGAGCAGCACAGGTCCATCATCCTCGACTGTGGCTAACAAACACGACAGGAAATAATCCAAACGTTGTGGATAAGGAAGTTCCTCCAACAGCAATAGCACCAGCAGGTGCTCAATATTTACCAAAGAATGCACATTTCCAGGAAAATACAAAATCGCTTAAACATTTCTAGCAGCTTTATGTACCCTACACATCTTACCTCTAGGCTCTATTAATCACTACCTCACCTACAGCCCAGCAAAATACCGCCTGGCATAGGGACTTACTATTTGCAGTGCCATGGATTTCTCTGCTCATGCACAGTACTTTTTAAAGTATTTAAATTGCTGAGACTTAAACTTGGATCACTTTCTAGAAAGGGTTTCCCTTCTCCCAATTTGGTGGAGACGCCTAAGTCCCTTTGAGTGTCTCACTGTATGCAGTAGATATTGGTGTTCTACTTAGCTCCAGCTGTCCTTCCACACTAACCTGCATGGCGCCCCATAGAACAAGAGCAATTCGACAGGAAGAGAGAGGAGAGGGAAGGAAAGACAAACACGTAGCTAGCAGAATATAAATTATAGACAGAGTCCTGCAGTTGATGCATTTGTTTATGTTGGTGAATTTGGGATTTCAAAGGAAAAAACTAGAGGACGTACATCACAGCAGAGAATGAAATGGTATAGCAATTTACTCCTTATTTATAGTAACAAAATGCATTTTCACGTCTGAGGAAGGAATTCAGTGTCCTCCCCTTAATGCTATTTGTTTAGTAAGTGTTTATATAGCATGCAGTTTCCTTAACACAAAACTCCAAATTCACACAGGGACTTCCTTTTTCACTCAAATGGGACCTCTAGGTTTGAACTGTTGATGGGAGGCATTTTCCTAATAGTTTACCAATAAAGTTACAATAGAAGTGTTTAGGTTTAATGCCTCTGTTGTCAGGTAAAAGTGACAATAACACATGAGGATATCTGCAAAACTCTATTTACAAATGTCTTTCTCTTTTTTTTAATTACTTTACTGTTGTTCAATTACAGTTGCCTGCATTTTAACAAATGTCTTTCCCTTAATAAGGCAATGTAGAGGTGACATTTCTGTAGAGTTTCTAAATGCCTAGCCAGCTGTTCCCTAAAGTCTGTTTTTAAGAATACGGCACGCATTAGAACAACTTGCCTTTTCATTCCAGCATTTATTCTGCATGCACAAATGCCTACTTTGGGCTACAGGAGTCGAACTTGAAGGCCTGGCTAATTATTATACGGCATTATTTTATGATAGCAAATCACTACATCACTATTAGCACACAATGTTGATCTGTGGCAAATACACTGATTAATTTGCCATTAATAGAGGTGGCTCAACCTTATGTAAAAGATTTAAGAATTTAGTGGTAAAGTGCTCAGACATCTAAAAAACTACATTAGAAATAAAAATTAATGCAAGTGACTGAAGGTTATTGAAAAATGATAAACTATGGAAGTCATGCCAAAAGAAAGCACAAAGGAAAACATCTAACATGGAGAATACTCTCGTTTCCGGAGCTGACAGAACACTGGTTCAGCCCACGGGCACTTGCAGAAAAACACTTGAAAAACAAGTGCATTGGCTCAAAATTCTGCCAGTGATGGCAAGGATAAGGTAAACAAGACCAGATGTAAAAGCATTTTGGTTTAATTCATATAACAATGAGAATCCTACATATATTCATCGAATTTACCTTCCATGAAGTCACATTTTCCCCCTTGCTTCCATCACCTTCGTTCTCGGTGCACGACCTTGCCCCTACTTCTCTGTGAGGGCCGATGGCTTGCATCTGACGCGTGTGCTCTGCCTTCCCACAGGTGAACAACTACTGCCATCTCCTTCTCTTGGGTATTGAGCCCTATTCCCTTGCACCCACTAGAGTGTTTTGCCAGGGCAATTCCCTCTCCGACATAATAATTTTTCCTCCTATATGGCCATTACAATCAGCACAGAAACATGCTGTGTTTTTCTCTTATGAAAACAAGAGAACTCCTTGTGACCCCACTTCCTCCGCAGTTACAGCCACCCATTGTTGTTCATCAAAGTGCGGTCCAAACTCTCTTTTTTCTGTTCCTTTCTTTCCAGCCTCCTTTAAGGCACTCCCTGTTAGCTATCATCCCACACCTGAGTTAAATGCTTTTGTCAAAGTTGCCAATAACCTTCAGTTTCTTCGATTCAGTAGTCCCTAATAGTCAATACTTGGTCCTCATCTTCTTTTACCCGTCAGCAAGAGTTGACACTGACCACTTCTGTCTCCATGATGCACTGTCTTCCCTTTTTTCCCAATACTACTACCTGTTGATACCCTTGGACCACACTGTCCTTTGCTCATCAGGTCTCCCTTTCTTATCCCACCTTCCTACCCAAACTCTGAAAATTGTACTGTTCCAGAGGGCTCAGTCTTTAATTCTTCACTCCATCTATATTCACTCTGTTGGAGTTCTGTGCAGTCTCTCGGATCTAAATGCTGTCTACTTGGGTATCTATTGTAGTCAACATCTGCACATAAACATCTATTTTTTAAAATTCTACTTGGATATTTAATAAACATTTGGATATATCATAAATATTTCAAACTTCATGTAATCTAAACTGAACTTCTGAGGTCCACCCAAACTGTTTTGACTGGATTCCTCATCTTGGTTGACAACTCCAACTTTTTAAATGCTCAAAACAAAAAATTCACATTCACCCTTGAATCCTGCCTTTCTTTCTCTTAAGACCCACAGCCAATCCTTTAAAAAAGTTATCTTGGCTCCACTTTCAAAACACATCAACAATCCACTCACTGCTCCCATTTCACCTCTAACAGCCTGGTGTGTGCCGCCACCTTGTCCAGTTAGGATATGCAGCAGCCTTCCTACCAGGTCCTGGCTCCCAGCCTCACCCCACAGAAGTACTCTCAGCAGAATGGGGAGAGGGATGCTTTTAAAATGTGAGTCATACTATCTATGTCCCTGCCTGACTTCTCCCCCACCGCTCTGACCCCATTTTCTCTCACCCTCCCCTGTGCTCCCTCCACGCCAGCCCCACAGCTCCCCTGCTGTTCCTAGAACATTCCAAGCACAGTCTTACCTTAGGGGCTTTGCCACAACTGTCCTCTCTGCCTGCAGTTCTCTCTCCCCAGCTATACACATAGCAACCTCCCTCTCATTCTTTTAAGTCCCCACTCAAAGGTGCAGGCTTAGTGAGATCTTTTTTTCCATAAATTTATTTAAAACTGAATCTCTTCATCCCTGGATCAACATTTCTGATCTTTTATTTTGTTCTATGTTTTGCAAGTAGTATTTATCTTCTAAAATTCTACATAATTTACTTATATAGTTGAGTAAAAGAAGGCTTTTGTATCTTCTTTGTTTACTCCTACATCCAGTTCACTAGAATGCCAACAACCAGTAGGCACTAACATGCAGTACATACTCAATAAGTATTTCTTAAACCAATGTCACATGAACAATTTATTCCATGATAATCTGTGTGCACACTGTGATGTTTCTGATTCTTTTGGCTCTCCTGCACACCAGACCTAGGTAACACTTAGCACATACCTACAATACTAGGATCAAAACTTAAAGGAGTCCCCATGCACAGTAAAATCAATGATCCCAATCTGAATTTCAACACCTGGTAGTCACAATGTATAATTTCTCCCCACTTATAATACTGACTCAATCATATGCATTTCACTTATCTCTTATACAATTTCTGTGAATTTTGGAGAGAAGTGTTAAGAGTCCCTGACCAATATTAGAACACAATGAGTGGATGTTGTATTTGACCTCTGTAATCCCACCATCCATATTGTCCTATGACAACCATAATAAGAACTGAACTTGGCAAACATAACTGCAAGGTGTTTACATGGAAGCACACCATAACAAAATAGGGAGATCAAGTGTAAAGCCTGTTTTGTCAAATTCAATATATTATAGGAGAAGAAAAACAAAGGTAGGATAAATACATCAGATACCAGGTCCTGGCTCCACCTGCCTCTCCAGGCCAGTAGATATGCATGGGGAAATCCAAGAATATCCAAAACTGAGGCTTATTTCATCAGAAATAGCAAAGGGAAAAGAGAAGTAAAAAGGGCTCCAGAAAACCCGTGCGAGCACTCTGCGCACAGTAGGCAGAATTCCTAAATACTGCTAAAGTTGTCCTGCCTCAATCTTCAGAGACATGATGTGATAGCACACCCCCAGATATGTTGTGTTACATGGCAAGAGGCACTTTGTAGGTGCGATACAGCTTGCCTCTAAGAGCGGGGTACAACCCCTGGCAAATAGCCAGCAAGGAAGAGAATCTCAGTCCTGCAATCACCAAGAACTGAATTCTGCCAACAGCCTGAATGAACTTGGAAGCAGATTCTTCCTCCTTTTCCAGATAGGAAGGCAGCTCATCTGCACCTGATTTAGATGATGAGATTTTAGAATTTTGCTAATGACATATAGATGAGATTTTGGACTTTGGAATGATGCTGCAATGAAATGAGGCTTTGGGGTACCATGCAATATTGCTTCTGGGAGGAACATGAATCTTTGGGGACAAGCAGGCAGATTGTGATTTAGATTCTAAAGATGACCCTAACAAGATTCCAGGCCCCTAGTTTTCATACAATAGTCTAGGTAATACTCTGAAAAGATTTTACAAATATACAAGGGCAGACAAAAGTACGTTTAAAGTTATAATAAAAATAAAGAACACAAGAATTAATAAAACATAATAGAAGAATAAAGTCTGTGTTTTATGTACTCACAACTGTAAACCTACTTTTGCCCACCCCTGTACTGAGTCAATTGAGTTATGATACGGAGATTTTTCAAGTGATCCTCATCTAATCAGACAAGGGCCCTTAAAAGCAGAATATTCTCCTAATGGTGGCAGAATAGAAGAAATAATCTGAGAGACTGGAAGTATGGGAAGAACTTGGCATCCTGGTTGCTGGTTTGAAGTTGGAGGGATTCACATGGAAAGGAAAGGGGGCAGCCTCCGAAGCTGAAAGAGAGGCCCTTACATGGCCAACAGCCAGTAAAGAATGGGACCTTAGCCTCTAGCTACAAGGAACCTATTTCTACCATCACTGGAATCCAGAGGACCATCTAACAGCCCACAGTACCCTTCTGTCCATCTAGGCATAGGTCTGCTCACTCACTAAGACAAAACCCAGAAGTTCAGCCATGAACAGAATGAAAGTCCAGACTCTTACCCTGAAGAGAATCATGAATACAAAGGTTATGTGTAAAACCAACTCAGGTAGGGAGTTAAAATTTAAGTAGACTAACTATTCAGACTGAAAAGAAACTCATTAACCCAGGAAACATCAAGATATCAGCAAGTAGAACTTTCTTTGCCATCCAGGGAAGAGGAGGTTCAATTATTTTTAAAGAACTCCAGCCAAGACGGAGGTGTAAGTAGAAACCCTTTGCTTCCTCACACAACCAAAAGGAGGAAAACAACTAACCTAAAATCAATAAACAACCAGAAGTGCCGGAAAATCAAACTGCATGGAACGTCAACAACCAAGGAATTAAAGAAAAAATCAACCAGAACAACCAGACCAGTAAGGCGATGGACGGGGCAGGTGGGGCTGACTTAAGGGGAAAACTGAGACTCAGAACTCACTGTGAGCTACAGCAGCAGTTGCCACAGTGGGAGGAACTCCCAGTCTCACACGAGAGTCCCTCGGGAAGTGCGCTAGAGACCAGCAGGCAGACAAGCTGCCTTGTTCCCTCTCTGGCCCCTCCCCCACAGGCAGCAGCAAGGAGGGTTGCCCCGCCTTGGTGAATACCTAAGACCCTGCCTCCTTACAACCTCTCAGCTGTGCCGAGACAAAGAAATAGGGCCCAAATGAAAGAACAGAGGAAAACCTCAGAAAGAGAGCTAAGCAATGAGGAAATAGTCAGCCTATCTGATGAAGAATTTAAAGCCCTGGTAGTCAAAATGCTCACAGATCTGATTGAGCTTGTTGAAAAATGAAAAAAAAAAACAAAAACAAATGAAAGATACCCAAAATGAAATAAAGCAAAATATTCAGGGAACCAACAGTGAAGGGAAGGAAACCAGGACTCAAAGCAATGATTTGGAGCAAAAGGAAAAAATAAACATCCAACCGGAACAGAATGAAGAAATAAGAATTCAAAAAAGTGAAGACTTATGAACCTCTGGGACAACCTGAAACATTCCAATATCCAAATTATAGGGGCGCCAGAAGGAGAAGAACAACAGCAAGAAATTGAAAACTTATTTAAACAAATAATGAAGGAAAACTTCCCCAATCTGGTGAAGGAAATATACTCCCAGGAAGTCCAGGAAGCCCAGAGAGTCCCAAAGAAGTTGGACCCAAACGGGAACACACCAAGGCACATCATCATTAAGTTACCCAAGGTTAAAGACAAAGAGAGAATCTTAAAAGCAGCAAGAGGAAAGGAGACAGTTACCTACAAAGGAGAGCCCATAAGACTGTCAGCTGATTTCTCAAAACAAACCTTGCAGGCAAAAAGGGGCTGGAAAGACGTATTCCAAGTCATGAAAGGCAAGGACCTACATTCAAAATTACTCTATCCAGCAAAGCTTCATTTTACAATGGAAGGGCAGATAAAGTGCTTCCCAGATAAGGTTAAGGAGCTCATCATCACCCAGCCATTATTATAAGAAATACTGGAGAGACTTATCTAAGAAAAGGAAGATCAAAAATATGAACAAGAAAATGACAACAAACTCACAACTATCAACAAATGAACCTAAAAGAAAAGAAAAACAACAAAAACTAAGCAAACAACTAGAACAGGAACAGAATCAGAGAAATGGACATCACATGGAGGGATTTCAGTGGGGAGGGGGAAGGGAGGAACGGGGGAAAGGGTACAGGGAAGAAGAAGCATAATTAGTAGGCATAAAATAGATGGGGAGAGATAAAAACTGGTATAGGAAACCCAGGACTCAAACAACTTACATGTACAACCCATGGACATGAACTAAGTGGGGGGAATGCTGGAGGGTTGAGGGAGCAGGGTAGAGCGAGGATAAAGGGGGAAAAATTGGGAAAACTGTAACAGCATAATCAATAAAAAATACTTTAAGAAAATAAAAAAATAAATAAAGAGAATCTAAGCTTTCTTTGCACAACTGAGTAGAGTATGATTGAATTTTTTACTTTGATACATTCATTAGTATAGTAATGTGTGTCATTTATAGAAATAAAAACAAAATTGAAATAATTCATTGAGCTAAATTCTAACCTATAGGAGAGATTGACAGAAATCGGTAAATACAAAGGTTTCAAATATTTCACCACACATATTGGTTAATGGATGACTAGGAGCAAAACTCATTACATTGCACTTTAATGAAAAGTTCAAAACCCTGAAAACTGTTCTTGCCATTATTCCCCCACCTCTAAATTGAGCCAAATATCACATGCCTATGGAGGTGCGTAATGTGATAATGGGGCAGGTTGTGTTTTATGAAGAGATTGTAAAACCCATGAAAAGTTGCCTGCAGCCAAAAGGATATTAGGCGGAGTGTAAAAAGCAGATAGCCAGGAGAAAATAAGAATTTTAATAAAATTGAAAATACTACGCATCTCCCTCTTTTACACGTCTTCAGGCTATCGATGTTCTCTCCCAGCCATGCTTCACTATTACAACATTGATAAGTATGAAGAAGGCAGACAAAAGTTTTGAGAGCTGGCAAAATACTTGTGGGTGTTGAGCCAGCTTGAAAGCTAATATGGCAGAGGTAGTTCACAGATAGCGTGACACGTGCTTGTGTTATTGATGGTATAGTAAGTAATACAACTAGAATGGGTCATATTTTACATGCAACAGGATGAAAGAGTACATTTTTAGATCTAGACAATAACTTTGAGATCTCTCAAACTCACAGCTGAGAAAACAGAATTAGAAAGGGTAATAATCCTAGACATATTTAAATCAATCAAAAACTCATTACCCTAATAGTAACATTTGCCTCCTTCCATTATTGATGTTAAGATTACCATCAAAATCAGGTAGTAAAAAATGCCAGGACTTCCAGATGGGCTTCCTTTGGTCCCATCTTTAACAAAGCGAGACAGAGAGGAATGTAATTAAAGAAGGGAAACTCCAGCTGTATCTGAAGCTATCTAAAATGTTGACAAACAGCTTAGCCTTTCTCTGTTCTGGATGCAAAGTCGTTTCTGCAGTGTTTAGTAGCATTTGGTGATTTCCCGTTCCTGGAATAGTGCTGACAGCTGAGACCTTTCAAGCTATTCACGAGGCTGTGGGGAGGGGTGGGAGGGACTGGGGCCATTGTTCTCCTAGAACAAAAGCTCTATTTTCATTACACCTACAGACACACAGACACGCTCAAGTACTGACGCGCTCCTCAGGAGCAAATACATGCTTTTTTGCAAACTTAACTTTAGCTGGGTTTACAAAAAAAGAAAAAAAGAGTCCTAATTCGTTGATTAATTTCTATGCCTGCAATTGCTTTCTCCTCTCTAAGGTCCCCCTGTGGGGCAGAGGAAGAGAATGAGGTAAAATAAATAAATGAACATTATCCTGCCAACTCTGGACTTCATTCAACGGCCCCAAAGACTTGCACTTCGCCCACGGCTAAGAATGCTGGGACGGGTTGGAAAGACGAATGAGTCGCAGTTTCTTCTTTCACCTACATGGTAAGCTGCATGTGGCAATCACACACCTGGTGAAACATGTTTCATTGTGTTCAGCTGGCAAGACCGCAGAACAAAAGGGGTAATACACTCAGATGGCAAAATCACAGAGAGTGCAGGCTAATTTTAAGTCTTCTCCATCTGGAATAAAGGGAAGGTTGAAGTATGTAAGTAAAAACTACATACTCTTTCATGAACATTGTGGCCTTGTGTTGGGGGGTGATACAAGCCAGTGACTCACTTAGTTTCGCAAATCCACTAAAGCATCATATTTATTTGTGAGTGGGAGGCAACAAGAGGCAATGGTTTCAGAAAGAGCTATAATGTGATTCCTTCAGCCTGTTGTCCTTAAACCCACTTTGACCAACACAGTGCAGGGATCTGCAGCTGTATAACTCCACCTATCCTCACAAGTGAGCTTTGAAATGATGAAGGCAGGCTTCCACGCACGCATGGCAGCATTGTGAATGTAGACGTAAAATGTTCACTTCTCAGGAGAGGAGGTCAAGAACTTGAGATGATGAAACTGTCTTCTAAGTGGCTGAAGCTTTTCCATGTTGTATATGTAACATTCAGAGTCTTGTGCAAATTTACAGTCTGACGCTGAGGCTTTAACTCCACAAGAAGGCACCTGGAGAAGGGAGGAGTACGCACGTGAGAAGTGAGTACATCAGTAGAGGAAAGCAAGGCAACCTGGAACCACAGCATGAGCCAGAATCCATTTGCATGGACCGAACCCTGGGTCATCTCTTGTTGCCTCTGATCTGGAGAATAAGAGAGTCCTGCACAGGACACTGGTGCCCTTCCTTCATGGAACTGAACACACCTCTGGAGCAGGTAGAATATTTGCAGGACAAGTAGAAGTCCCATATGAATGATAGAGGCCAGCAAGTACAATACAATGGGCGTGAGTTACAAAGCGACTTCCGCCATAGACCCGTCCTCCAAATCTCACTCAGGAATGCGTCTCGTTGCCCACTCTACCTGCAAACATACAGTAAATCTTTGAATAATGACATTTTAGCCCAAACTTTTTCCCATTAAAAGGAGATAATATCTATAGTAATATATCCTATGATGTCAGTCTATAGTCTCCCAACAGAAAAGCCATACCGCCTCTGATTACCAGAGTGGAAGGTTGGTGAGCAACGGGAAGCATAATTGAACAAAGGGTCACTGTACTCAAACCCTCATCATTAAAATGTTAGGTGTTCAGGGATGGTAGGCACAGTAGAAAGATTCACCCCTGCTGCACACAACTAAAAATTCTTTTTTT
>VMDR010014981.1:0-22864 GCA_007922815.1 Macrotus californicus | reverse complement strand
GTCCCAGTTTTCTCCCTTGGCCCCCCTCCACCCAGATCCCCCATTCCCTCCAGCAATACCCCCCCTTAGTTCATGTCCATGGGTTATGCATGTAAATTTTTTGGCTTCTCCATTGCCTATACTGTTCTTAACATCCCTTGTCTATTCTGTACCTACTCAATATGCTTCTAAATCCCTATACCTCTTCCCCCATTCTCCCTCTTCCCCCTCTCCACTGATATCCCTCCAAATGATCTCCATATCTATGATTCTATTCCTGTTGTAGTTGTTTGCTTAGTTTGTTTTTGTTTTTTAAATTCAGTTGTTGATAGTTGTGAGTTTGTTGTCATTTTAATGTTCATAGTTTTGATCTTCTTCTTTTTCCTAAATAAGTCCATTTAACATTTCATATAATAAGGGCTTGGTGATGATAAACTCCTTTAGCTTTACCTTGTCTGGGAGGCACTTCATCTGCCCTTCCGTTCTAAATGATAGCTTTGCTGGATAGAGCAATGTTGGTTGTAGGTCCTTGCTTTTCATCAATTTGAATATTTCTTGCCAGTCTTGCCTGCAAAGTTTCTTTTCAGAAATCAGCTGATAGTTTTATGGGAACTCCTTTGCAGGTAACTCTCTGCCTTTCTCTTGTTGCTTTTAAGATTCTTTCTTTATCTTTAATCTTTGACATTTTAATTATGATGTGTCTTGGTGTTGATTTCTTTGGGTATGACTTATTTGGGACTCTCTGTGCTTCCTGGACTTGTATGTTTATTTTCTTTGCCAAAAGAGGGAAGTTTTCTGTCATTATTTTTTCAAATAAGTTTTCAATTTCTTGCTCCTCTTCTCCTTCTGGCATTCCTATGATTCGGATGTTGGCCCTTTTGGAGTTGTTCCAGAGCCTTCTTAAACTCTCCTCTTTTTTTTGAATTCTTGTTTCTTCATTTTGTTCTGGTTGAAGGTTTATTTCTTCCTTATGTTCCAAATCATTGATTTGAATCCTGACTTCCTTCCCTCCACTGTTGGTTTTCTGTAGATTTTTCTTTATTTCCCTTAGTAGGGCTTTCATTTCTTCCCTATGCTTCTCCCATATTCAACAAGATCTTTGAGCATTCTGACCACCAGTGTTTTGAACTCTGCGTCTGATAGGTCAGCTATCTCCACATCCCTTAGTTCTTTTTCTGGGGTTTTTTTTCTGCATTTGGGCCATATTTCTTTGTCTCCTGATTTTGGCAGCCTTCTTGTGTCTGTGTACTAGGTAGAGCCACTTTGATTCCATTTTAGCGCACCTGTTAAGTCGTATGGGGCAGAGCCTTGCATATTTGCCAGAGTGGGGCAACCTTGGCTGGGGCTGGGGGGGGGGGCAGGGAGGGGTCAAAGAAGGGACAATGCTGCTGCTGGCTGACTTCTGGGGGCTTGCCTGGCCCTTGCTCTGTTTCCAGTCATTTCACTTACTTCCTGTGTACAACTGGCACCCCTTCAACTGCTGTCCTGGTTGTGGTTCCCAGGGTGTGTGTGTTTGTGTATGTTCAGGACTCTCCAGCAGTGTCTTCCACCACCCCAACCCCCACTGAATTTATAGCCAGAAGTTATGTAGCTTTATTTTTCCTGGTACTGAATCCCAGGGCTGCGTGGTCTGGTCTGGGGCTGGGCTCCACAAGGTGTCCCCCTGATTTTTATCCACCACACATGAATGTGGGGCTGCCTATTCTGCTGGCCTCCGTTGCCTGGTTGCCTTGCTGCCTCTCTGCCTCTCCACACCATGCTGGCCATCCACGCCAGCCATCCACGCCAAGTCCTCTCCAACCCAACTCCCCATCTCTTCCCCTCCTACCCATCTGGATGAATTTAGTTTCTTTAAATCCTTGGTTGTCTGACTTCCATACAGTTTTTGGTGTTTTTCTGCGTGATTTTTTGGCAGTTCTGGGTGTTTTTTGTTTTTAAGTTAGTTGTAGTCTTTCTTAGGGTTGTGCAATGGGGTGAGGTGTATCTACCTATGCCTTCATCTTGACCGGAAGCTCCCCCTTACATTCTTTTCTATTTTCTCTTCTAAGTGTTGAAGCTCTCAAATTTGCTCTCTAATTTTCCATTTTAAGTTCCCTTCCATTTTCTATTTTGCTTTTAAAATTTTGCTTTCTGGGATGATTCCTTAAATATCTTCCAATCTTTACTAATTTTTAAATATTTTCTACCCTATTTTAAATTTCTAAAATTATTCATATTCTTGAACTATTTTCTTTTTCTTTAGAGTATCCCATTCTTGTTGGATGGATCATCCTCTTGAGGCTATAAATTATAATTTATACATTTATTATATATGTTAAATATATTTATGTAAATATATAATTTATCTACAACCCACATGTCCATCAGCAGGAGAATAAACTATGGTTCATATACATGATGGACAATCACTCAACAAAGAAGGTATGAGCCACTGATCTACATAATCACATGTCCAGCAAGGTCAAGCACAGGCTGAAGGCTGAGCAATTAGTTTGTGGCACAGCATGGACTAGATTCCAGGTCATCTGACTCTCCAGGAGGTGCTTCTTTTATGTCACATCACCTCTTGGACACCACTGCCAGGTCACTGACCAATGCTGACCACCACCAGCAGATGAGGAAAGGGGAGAGGACACCAGAGAGCACTGACTCCAGAAAAGACACATTTCAGCTGACCACACCTTGCTCTCCAACCTCCTGGATAAGCCACTGTAATGCCATACTTCCCTGATCCCCGAGCTGACACGTTCTACTAATTTTAGTCCATTCTCTCAGTGATGTTCTCTGAGAAGGGGAGCAAGCAGGTGTCACCACCTCCATTCACTGAGTAGGAAATGAGGGCAATGAAACTAACCTCAATTACCTGGGGCCTCATGACCAGAGTGGCACAGCTGGCCCTAAGTCCTACCTTCTGACCCCTCCCAGGTCCTCCCAGAGGGGCAGGAGGAGGGGAGGAGAGGCTGTCTCTGCAGCTCTGAGTGGGGTCACCACCTCCAGCCCTGTAGGCATGCAGTCCCCAGGCTCCCCTCACCCACACAAGTCCACACCAGCCTCCGGCTTCATCCTCTCAGAAACACTTCAGCAGCAGTGGCGGCAGCAAGTTCTCTAAGACAAAGTCAAGCTAGCAGTTGTGTTTTGTTTTTGAGCAACATATATTTTAAAACAAAAAAATTTTTAAAGATACCCACCTAAGCTGAATTCTAAAATGGGTTCATCTGGATCTTGTAGATTTCCTGAATAAAAAGAAATGCCAGAAAAAAAGTCACCCTTAATCAACTTTTCCCTGCTTTTAGATTTTATGAGGAAAAAAAAACACACTTGTAATTGTTTCACAATATTTGTAAATACCAAACCATCATGATTTGTGTCAATTACGTCTTAATAAAATTAGGGAGGGGAAAACTCCAGCATTCTACTTGATTTTTCCATCTCACTGTTGAGCGAGATGATTTCTTCATTTTCTAAACATTTTATTTTGGGATTCCTAAGAAGTTTCAGACTCCAAGTCCAAACCCCTTCCTTTCAGGTCCACATACCCACAAGAGGCAGACTTCTACTGTGGCCTGGGCACTGGCCAGATAGCCCTGTGGACATCCCACATCATCTCCTGGTGAATCAGCCCCCCAAACTGGAAATCTGACAGCAGACTGGTTCCAGTGGAGGCGGTTCCCAGGAAGGGTGCTGACTTTCCCCTCCCTATTCTGACTCAACCAGGAGATGCTACACCAGGACCCCCTCCAGGCTGGGGCAGTCATGGGGGCTCGCACTGGCCATTCACCAGGTGTCCCAGGAGATACGGTTGGCCCTCCCAGAACTGCCGCAGTGTGGCACCCACCAGGAGCTGGGTCATGAGGCTCACCTGCCAGAGAGAGGCCAAGCATGTCAGCTGCCACATCAATGGTGGATGCCCGCTGCATCGCACGGGCCCTGGCGCCATGGCGAGGGCTGTGCTCTCTTGCTGTCATGCTGTCATTGGTGATGATGTGCTTCTTGCTCCTGGGTTCAGACGATGCCTGATTCCCCGGGAAGAGCTGTCACCCAGTCCTAGTCCCCTAAGGTGGCAGTAGTCCTGAGAAACACAAACAAACACCGGTAAGAAGCACAGAGATGGTGACAGAAAGACACTGTGTGACCAAAGCCAGGGTCCCAGCAAGTGAGGGCCGGGCGAGGGTCTGATGGTCCAGGTCTATTCAATCGCCTCTCCCCGTGTACTCCCCAATGCACTCTCACGCACACGCCAACAAGGCATGCCCGTGGGGTCCCAGACAGAAATCATGTTCCCTCCGATAAAGATATGCCAAATTAAATGGCAGTTTACAAAGAATCATAAAATATGGCTTTTGAGATTTTTCTTGTTGGTTTTATCATTATGCTTTTCCACTGGCAGGTCTCAGAATTTTATAAAATTTTAAACCACTTCACTAAAACCTCTGTTAGAAGGACAGCAGCATGATGAGCACTGAAGAGAAAGGCACGTGCCCTCCAACCTTGCCCTCTCCCTTCCCAGAGCTACAGAAATTTCCCGTGGGGCTCGGTCCTGGGCTTGCTTTCTCACAGAACACATGCGCGTACATGATAACCTATGCCTAACTAAAGTGGCCAGTGCTGGGCTGTGGATATGGACATCCCTGTGAAACAGCCACTGCAGGCTCGGTCACAGAGCACAGAACTCGCATTCTGCTCTAAGTGGGGTAAGTAGCAAGAACTGAGTTTCACGTTCTTCCAACCCTATACGCTGTAACTCCTGCTGTCTCTAGCAGGAGCCACACTTGAGTAGTTAAGATAATTAGACTGAGCGATAAGGCTGGTTTAAAACACTCCTTTCAAGGCCTCTAATATTCAGACGCCCCTGTCTTCTCCAAGTGTTCCAACACCCCGGTACCTGAAGGGCCCGTGCTCCCACTCTCGAATGAACTCACCCAATAACTTACTGGACATGTTTGTTCTTGGCTCGGGAGAGACACGTGGCATTTCTTCATAGAAGCACATCCAAAACCATCATCTAAAAGTGAAAAATTATAAGTTTAACAAGCTGGTCAACAAACATGAGTTCTTGTGAACAGATGACATATATGTTATAATTCCAATACCTAGAAATATGGGGAAGCCAAAAGCTACTACATGTTCCTTTGAGCTCCACACACCAGTTCACCAAAGAGAAGCATCATCAGTTCACTAACCTCAAAAGGCATACAGTCAAAAATATGCGATAAAAATGAGAAAGTACGTGCTACGTGCAGTACTAATATCTGTTCATTTGAAATGTACAAATTAATTTTTAAAAACTCACTAAAAATCCAAGTAGCAAAAGGTAAGAATTCATAAAACGCGTGGTAAACATTTTGAAAAGTGACCAAACTCATTCATAATAATTAAAGCCACGCTCACCACATCCATATTCCCTAAATTAGTACTCCAAAAGTGGCCTGTTGTTCTATGGAGAATATGCTCTGTTGGCAGACCCCAGGGGAAATTCCATGGGGCTCCCCTATATTGCTCATGACATTTCAGAGTGGCACAAGCATTTTGGAAAGCAATCTGACATGATTTATCAACATCTGTCCACAGCACTCTCACCAAAACTCCAAATAAGCTTCTCACAGCATTACTTACAAAGACAAACGCCGAAACCAATCTAAATGCCCAGCTACAAGTGAGGCCGTTCTTTAACACTGATAAGACACATTATTGTATGACTGTTTACATGATCATAATAAAGCCAATAAACATAGGAAAAGTTCTTCAAACTCATTAGTCATCAGAATATGCAAATCATAACCATGAGCTGTATCTACACACCCACTGGAATAGCCACAGTGAAAAGACAGGCAATACCAAGTGCCAGAAGGATGTGGAATAATGGAACCAGACAAACAGCTGGAGGAGTAATGTGCACAACCACAGTTCTACTCAGACTGAACGCAACCCCACCCATGATCTGGAATTGCTAACAGAAATGCATATGTATGTTCCCCCCAAAAGGTGTGAAGAACATTTACAGCAGTAACATCCATAACAGTCAAAAACCAGAAATAATCCAAATGTCCATCAACAGCAGAATGGACAAAATATCACACACAACTCCTAGAAACAATGCCAAGGGAAAGAGCCAGACACACTGAATGCATCCAGGCGACTGCATCCCTGTGAGGTTCAGGCACAGCCTCGTGAGGGTGATGTTGCAGCCTGGGTGGTGGTCCCTCTACGGGGCAAGTGCTGACGGGGACTGGAGGAGGTGTGAGGAGGCTCGGGAGGCCTTGCCTCCCAATCTGAGTTCCATGAGTGAATTTACTTAGTGAAACATTGAGCTGCTCACCAATTATTTTTATACCTCTATAAAAAGTTTAATTTTGTCAATGGTTACAATAAAGACAGCACAGTATGAAAAAATGTTTATGTCAGTTCCGCATTATGTGGGTTTTTAATGGACTGTTCCAACTGTGCTCTGGTTACAGCCCTTAAAAAGATGTGACACAGCAACAAAGGGCCAGCAGGAAGCCATATCGAGAGGCTGGCCAGGTCCGGGCATGGCCAGGGAGAACTGTCTGCTTCCTTTCTTGGCTCACTGCCATCCCTTGCATCACTGAAAGCTGCATCCTGGGCTGGCCAGAGGTGAAGGTGGCACCCTAGAAATGAATCAGCCAGCAGAAGACACTCCTCTTTCTTGAACCTTCTTCCAGTTTGTTAATGAAATTATAGCCACCACCCCCCACTCAGCTGGAACAGCAGAGACATGCCACCTAACAGAGGGCTACATCTGTACCCTGACATCTCAACAGCCCAAAGAAGGCCCCATCCCCCCTCCCCTCCTCCTCTTGCAGGGTCCCTGACCACTCCACCCATTTGCCCCATCCCTCTGGGAGCACGGTTAGTATTATAAGTGTCATGAGATTCTGGGGATAGAAATGCTTAAAGGGGAACACCTACAGACTAATTTTACACTTGATAGAGTTCACAGATCATAGAAGCTTTTGTGGTTATTTTGGGGCATTTAATTAGAATCTGCAATTTAAGTCATCAAGACCCAGAACATAAAGCTAATTTGCACAACTGAACTCGATCCCCTTATATTAGTCTCATTAATTTAAGGTAATTCACCAAGGATTCCTATGTTCCCTCTGTCCTCATTTTTCCTCTTATTGGAAGACTGAGGCTCATTAGAAATAAAACTACACTAAAAATAAAGAGGACAGAGGGTGTGGGGAGCTCTTTAGAGGGCTGGGATGGGGCAGAGGGGCAAGAGGAAGGAAGGAAGCACTCATGAAAGTGACAGCCTCCCCCTCACTCTGTGAGGGACACACAGTCCCTTTGGATAAGAGGACACAGGCCCTCAAGTGAACAGCAAGCCCAAAAATGTACCTGCCACCCATGTAGGGGCAGGGAGATGAGGGCAGAGGGGTATCAGCAAGGCAGAGAGGGATGTTGTGACTCACACAGTGAGGGTGGGTGATGACTGTCAGAGACTGCTCCAGAGAACAAGGAAGGGGTTCTGGAGGCATCAGTAACCTCTGGGAGGACTAACCACAGAGCCCCACTTTTATCCATCATACACCCTGGGGTTCTTCTGAAAACCATCTTAAAAAGGAGATGCACAGATGAGGGCACAGAAGTCCAGACTGGGTAGCTGACTTTCTCAAAGTCACATGAATGTACAGAATGAACTATGAGACACAACCCACAGCAAAAAGCACACGTAGAGCTGGGGCTGCGCTCCCTGTCCTTTGCAGCCTAGCCTACCCTGGTGCTGTCACGTGGGAGCCAACAGGCTCACAGCAAACCTTCCCTGGGCCTCTGCTCTCCTCACACGGGCACCATGGCAGAGAAAGTTGGATGAGAAAGGCTGAGTGAGTGACAGCATGGATCAGGAAGCCCCGTGGAGGAGGCTACTTCCGAGGAATCAGAAAAAGGAAGAGTTTTCTCTAAAACACCTCAATCCAGGACAGCTACAATCACTTAGCGACGAGGCATCGCACCTCTCCCTGGCACCAAACACCACTGCTGGTAGAGCCTGAGAGATACGGTTGCGCCCCCCGCACGAAGCCCGCCCATCCTGCACACAGATCCAGAGCCCACAGCCGTTCTTCCTGGAGGTGCCGCGGTATGGCCAGTGGTCCATCCCTTCTTTGTGTGGCCAGGGATGACCAGCTGGGACCTTGTGTGTTAGGAATGTCACGCTTAACCCCTTGCTTCTCCCATACCCTCCTGGTGCAAAGACCAGGTTTTCTGACAAACACCAGTAAACAATCTGTCAACGTCTGTGGCAACTGTATTTGCTCACCAGCATCTGGCCTTTTCCTGCTTCCCAGACACCCAACAGATAACTCTCCAGCCTCTTCCCTCCAGTGCAGGAAACAGCCTATACTTAGGCCTGCTTCCTCCTTCCCTTTCGAGCCATGAACCAACTGCCTGCTACTTCCTGCTCCCTGTGCCCACATGGGGCCTTGGTGAGGAGAGAGGCTCACTGAGCAGAGGCCAACTGAGAGAACACTGCCTAACAGTGAGCATACCGCAGTATCAGTCCAGCCTGCCAGGGTTTCAGGGCAGGACTCACAGGCCTTAGGAAGTCATGCCCAGGACACAAGAAACGTGCTGTAGTCGGTGCACATTCTCACTGGCCAGCACAAGCAACCTGCCCGGGGTCCCTGTGGGCCTGCACGCAGCAGGCAGTCACTCCTGCTTCCCACTTCCCTGAGCCTGTGGTCTGAACAGGCAGTGACACTGAACAGGCAGCACTGGCGATGGCTCACCACCCAATTTAATTAAGTAACTGGTCTCACTGTTTTTGTGAGGATGGTAGCTGATATAGCATAATGCCTAAACCCAGATTCAAATGCACATCTGGGACTCCAAGGGCAGGAGTCAGTCGCCTTGGGTAGGCCATAGGGGTCTGTCTAAAAACCCAGGTAAGCCAAGTGCTCGTGGGTAGGACAAGCCCAGACTGGTCCAGCTTCTCCCCAGACCCTCAGTTTCCCCATCTCAGTCATTGGCAATTCCATCCTTCCAACTGCTCCAGGCAAGAAATAAAATCAGTGCTTCCTGCTGGCCTCCTCTTTCTCCACTGCTCTATGTTCCCAGAGATCCAGACTTCAGCCCACCTCAGCACTCCAGCCCCACCTGCCTGGCTTCTGACCAGTCCTCCACAGCTCCTAGTTTGTCTCCACACAGCACTGGCTCCAGCCCTGGCCTCCCTGCTGCTGAGATGTCCCCAGCCAGCAACTCTCCTCAAGTTCATTCAGAAGGCAGCTCCCTCACCTATGAGGGGGGACCCCAAAACAAATGTAATTATCTTCTGGAGGGCAGGCCCCCTTGAAGTACAGGCTTCCCCTGCTATGTGAGTGTTCTAGGAACCCATCCATATCAGTGTATCAGCTGGCGTTGCTGTGAGAGGCTGCATTTGGCTTCAATGAATGTTTTTGAAGACTCTTTCAATGCATTTGTCCATTTTGAGATGGATGATTTACAAGCACACCTACCCACACTGTGCTGAGTGTTCAGCAGTTTCTGACCAAAAATGGTGTGACCCCCATGCCCTACCTCCCATCACCCAATCTGTCCCCGAGTGACTTTTTTCCCCCAGATGAAAAAAGTCCTCAGAGGGAAATATTTTGCTGATGTGGAAGAGGTGAAACAAAAAGTGGCCGAAGCACTAAGAGGCATCAACATCAACAAGTTCAAACACTGTTTTGAGCAGTGGCAAAAATGTCCCAATAGGTGTATTGCATCAGATGGAGAGTACTTTGAAGGAGACTGAAGTTTAAACATGTAAGAATAAGTACACGATTTTTTATAAATAAATTCCAGGGGTTTTTGGGTCCCCCCTCTCCCATATCTGTCTACAGAGAACCTGTCTGCATGGAAATGCTAAATGTAGCCCAGCTCTGTTCTGAAAACAGACAGGTGCGTGTCAGCACACAGGAAGCAAACCCACAGATTGGTCTCCCCTGGGGAATCAGGCCTGCATTGTTCCCAGGCCACTTTGAAACTTGCTCTTGCTAAAAAAACTTACCTGGAATTGAGGCAGCAGAGGTTTACTGTGATCTTCGATAAACCTCCCAAGTATGGGTGTAACCGGTTCAGCCACTTTTCCCCTTTACATTTGCAAATGACCTTTCTCTTTAAAGTGATTAGCAACATTCTTTCCTTTGTTATCTATAAAAGATAACCACCTAAAGGGAACCTGTACTCAGTAAATGAGGGCTATCCTTGATGTAATGTACCTAAAATGTCAATAAAAGCCTGTCCAGGCAGGGGTTGGGGCCCTCTCTCTCTCACTTAGAGAGTGGCCAAGCCGTCCCTTTTTCTCCACTGGATTTCTGTGGTCCATGTGAATTTGTTCGTCATTTGTCGGAGCCACAGCATAAACATCCACAACACACGGACTCCTTGGGAATAGTCCGCATCACATGTCCTTCCCAAAATCAGCTTCTCCAGAACATCTTCATGACAGGCGGTTTGAAACTGCAGTTGGGCCTCTGGTGTTTCACCTACAACCCATGACATGCCTTTCGGGGATTTTCTACAGGAACCAGTTTGAAAATAAGTCACCCTTAAAAAGTGTTTAAAAGTGTTCCTGCTGGGAAACCTGGGTGCAGGTCTGGGTGTCTGGGTGCTGGCATCTGGGAGATGAGAGAGACTCGGGGACGTTTCAGCAGCAGCTGTGGGAGGGGGGTGGGGGAAGTCCTCGGGCTGCCTCGACCAAAACAAGCCCTCCCGCACCCTGGCCACTCTTCTTAAGCATCCATACCTTCTCATGCTGTTTCTTCCCCATGAACTGGTGATCTCCTCAACGAACAGTCAAGGTCTCTCATGCACCAGGCCTTAGGGATGCAAAGATGAACAGGAAGGCTTGGGCAGGAAACACATCACAGGAAACGTAACCAACAGGAGTGACTGCCCTGGCCGGGTGGCTCAGCTGGCTGCAGCATTTTCCCCTACACCAAAAGGCTGCAGGTTCGATCCTAGGTCAGGGCACATACTGGAGGCAACCAACTGATGTTTCTCTTTCTCTCTCTCTCACTCTCACTCTCGCTCTCTCCCTCCCTCCATCAAAATCAATAAACCTATTCTCCTCAGGTGAGGATAAAAATACAAAACAAAACAGGAGTAATGGATAAGCTGAGGGTCACACTGCCACTACTCAGGCCACTTCTGGAACCTTCCCTGTGAGGACTGGCCTGCGGCTGTCCACTTGCTGGGCAGGAGCACCAGGGGGCTAGCACCAAGGTTTCTGGAGGCTGACTCTTGGGGTGAATCAACCCAGTGTTCCTATGTACCAGGCTTCATTTGTCACTCAATTACCACATAAATTCCCAGAAGACCACAGACCAAGATAATGGAATTGCTGCCCCAGGCACTCCAGACCCTGTGAGAGCTGCCTGTTAAGTGCTGGAGACAATGCACATCAGTGTCAACACTGCCCCTCTCCCTCCGAGAAATGTCCACGACTATGACAAGTATCATGTTCTGCCCCACTGTCAACTCGGCCACTCAAAACCCTCCCATAATTAACTGAAAGTCCGCCTGGATGTTGGCCAGGAAGGCCTCTCAGTAGTGCCACAGAAATGTCCTAATAGGTATGTAAAAGGACTGAGGAAACCATCAGCATTTATCAACTCTCTCTGCTAATGAAGACATGCTGTCCCAGAGGACCGAGAGCCAGAGATGAGGACAACAGCATCTCTGTGACCTGTGGGTCAGCTTGCCCCAGAGTGGGGCTCTGTAAAGGCCTCACCAGCAAGAAGGAGGGAGGTGTAGACCCTGATGCCGCCACCCCCAAGGCACTCACTCAGAGCTTGGCTCCCGGAGCTGCAGCCAGAAGAGAGCTCTAGCTCCTCTGGGGCAGGTACGCCCCACTCCTTGCCTGAGACTGTTCTTTCTCATCCCCTTCCTTTTTCCACCCAAACCCAGAGCTGTAAGGCCTGGCCTGGTGCCTGCTTCTACCTCCCCCACTCAAAGTTGGCCGAATGAAAGCTGAAGGCATCCAGCCGTCAAGGCGGATGACCACCCAGACTCTACTTCTCTCCTCCGTCCCCTTTGGGAATGGTCTATTCTTTCAGCGAAGGGGATGGCAAGTGTGGGTGTGGCCACAGCCTCTCACAGCTCCTCAGGATCATAGTGCAAAGAGGGGGTGCCTCCCTGGGGCAGTGACCCACACCCCAGCTGCAGCAACTCCCTCTGCCTTGTCCTGCTGGTGTGGTGATGGGGCTGTCACAGGGAGGGTGAGCTCTGGCGACTCCCACTATCCCGACCAAAGCACCATACTTGGCAGCCAGTACACCTGTGCTGCAGGTCGGAGAACTCAACTCAGACGTGTTTCAGCAGAAGGCACATTTGTCATGAAGGTTTGGGCAGACTGACCGAACTTGAGCAGGAATATGGCTGCTGGGCCCCAATGTCAGTAGCACAGACGACTCCTCCAGGCTCCCCTATGTTATCCACATCGTCCTTCCCCATCCCTACAAATGAACCAGCCTGTCTGTGTACACTGTGGACATGAGGTGGCCAGCAGCCTCCAGCTTTACACTCTCTAGCTCTAGCCATGGGAGAGGACAAATGTGTGGGTTCTCTCTGTGTTGTTGGTCCAGCTCTTCCTGGCAAAGGTAATGCAAGGGCCTAGCTCAGGCCAGGTGCTCCCTGGCTGGAGGACTGGGGTCACAGTGCAGCAGGGGTGCTTCCATGGGACTGAGTGTGGTGGGGGCAGTGCCCACTAAGGGGACAGGGGAGACCCAATATAACCACCTCAACTCATGGCAACATTTAGTGCCAAGTGGAGAAACCCTGCAAGTGTTTCTTAAAACTTTAAGAGGAAAGTCAAAGACCTCCGTGTTAACTAAATGTTTTCTATATTGTTTAAAATGGATAACATAAACATAACATTTGGAGCTCCGAAACTACAATACAACTAAGAGATCTATAATTTAACAGCAAACAAAACCCCAGCACCAATGGACTCACGTTAGCACTGAATGAATGCGAAGGGTAGGCTTTGTACAGAAACTATCACACAACATAACCCTGAGGACCTCAAAGGCCTCGCCCGCCACACCTGCTACTCCACAGCCTGGCCTGAGGCCACAAATGCCCACAATGGCCACTCTGGTCCACCCAGCAACTATCTGGTCAAAATAACAGTGGCTAGCAGCCACCATTCCCCAGAAAAATGAGTTGTCGAGTTGGGCATTGGAGTGGGGATGTGGCGATACCCCTGGACTATGAACAGGGGCCTAAAGACCCCTGCAGGTGGCAGGGCCTCCACATGGTTTTGCTCTTTTGTATGAAATCAAGAAAGTTATAGAGAAAAAGTGCAAAAGACAGCCTCGTGGCTTTGCTGCGTGAAAGACTGGAAACCCCAGCTACTTCCCACGAGTCCCCATGGTGGAGCATCCCTAGAGTGGGCCACAGCAGGTGGCAAACTCAAGATGATTCCTTCATTGCGAAGGGAAGCCAGCTCTTTCCCACCATCCTTCCTCTCCTCAGCCTGTTTACAGTGTTAGGCTCCTAACATCTGCTGCCAATTCACCTAAGGGATCAAGTTTCTCATGATGTGTCCAACCTGTGGGAGAACATCAAGAGGAAGAGCCTAAGATGCCTCTGGCCACTCACCAGCTTCATCAGGTCTTCATGGAACAAAACACCCGTCTAGAGGCCATCTCAGGTAGGACACCTCGCTGGGAAACAAACGTGTAAGCCACGACACAGCTTGCAATGCCCTCTGTGTCCCCTGGCTCCCTTGGCCCTCCTCCCACATAACTGCTGGGTGGGTGTCTGACAGACAGGAGCCAGGCTCACAATGGTAGACAGGCTTTTTCAAGGTCATGAGCTATGGAAGGAATTCAGGCCCTGAAATTAGGTCTCATTAGTCCAGTCCTTGTGCAAAACAGTGCACAGGGCACATTCATTCAGCTACAAACGAATACTAATAAAAGGCACAATCTTTTTCACTCCTAGAGCCCTTCATTTTATAAGCCCTTTTACACATATTATTTTAACCTTGCAATGTTTATTAAAATATTATTATCCTCCCTCCACCCCTTTAGTGGACCCCCCCAGAAGAAAAGATTTTAGATCCAAGAATCCAACACTGAACACGACTTCCATCTCTGCCCCCACCCACCATCTTTACAGGGGCCCCTCCAGTTGCTCACTCTGACAACCACCTTTAGCTTCCACGGTCAGCCACGCTACAGCACTAGCTACCTGAGAGGGATGCATCTTCCCGGAGAAGGCAAAAGAGAGATCTTTAGGATGGACGCAGCTTCTTTTTTTACATCATTTATGTTTGATTTTCTTTTCCTAAGCTGAAATTAAACTCCTTAAAAAAATATTATAAATATTTTTATCAAAATATTTCAAAATAAATATTTTTAAAAAACACAAAAATTTGTGAACAGGATAAACAGACAAAACCTGGTCAACAATACCAACTAATACTAAAGTAAAAATATTATATAATGTTCTGTATTTCTGATAGTGGAGAAAGAGGTTACATAAATATCATACAGAAGTGGTACATTTTAGTGGGAGACTAGAATGGGAAATTCATCGACCCCTGAACCTGAAAGTTGTGACTTAGGACCTAGTTTCTGCAGTTGACACATTAACCTGATTAGCAAAGTTCCTCTGCTCTTTTTTTATAAGTGCTATATATTTTGGTCACTTCCTTCTCTTTACTGTTCCCAACAGGTTTTATTCATTCGTGTAGAATGTCCTGGACTAGTAAATGTGTGTTGTCATGGTGCTTTGGGGAAGTGTCACGGAGACACCTGGTTCCCACTGGTGACACACACTCAGCAGTTGAAGAATGAAACATGCAGCCTCTCTCCTCACAAACACCCCCACGTCCTCTCTCAGGGAAAGTGAACGGCTCACCATGCGGGCAGTGGCTAGACACAGGGACACAGCAGGCCATGTGGGAAACCAGGCCCTGACCTAGGCTGGCCCACTTGGGAGACACTACAGTCCCAAAGACGTGCCTGGTCCTTCACAAACCTAACAGCAAAGCGCACCCTGGAAGGGAAGCTGGCATCCGCCCCAGCTCCTAGGGCTCATCTGATAAGCGGCCTCAGGCTACTTGAAGTTCTGGCATGGGCACTGGCACCACACCACGAGTTTCCAACCAGCAGCCCCGTGGCAGCCTGACTTCCACCCCGCTCCTACCGAACCCTCCCTCACCTTTGTCACCCCAGCCCTTCGATACGGTAGGGCATGGGCCTGAAGAGGCAGGGTCACTCCAAATCCTTTATTTCCTCCCAGATTGCCCGTGACAGAGCAGGAATGATAATAACTTACATGACTGTGGTTGGGTAGGTCTAGTTTATTTTTATAACCACTAGGGAAGTTCGTTTTTTAATTCAAAGTGTCAAAGTTGGCTTCATGGGAGAATATGAAATTTTCTGAGTAGCTACACAATTCCACACAGGGCTACAAATGCAAGGCCACAACCACAGATCAGTGAAATGCTGGGAAGACGGAGTTCTTTCTGGAACAAGGCAGTCAGACAGGGGACGAGAGGTGGTCACAGCAACAAACCAAAACTGGGGAGAGAACTCTCAGCTTCTGATGTATCTTGGAAACACAAAGCACATCATGCATTTTGCAAGTTTTATCACACGTAACTCTCTGGCTGAGTGGTACACCACCTGCAGAAAGAGCCCTGTGTGAACCAGTCACTGCTGGGTGGGACACGCAGAAGACCGAGAGGCCTTCAGCGCTCCGAGTGCTCGTGTAGGAACAAAACTCAGGCGGTCTGATTCTGCACGAGACCTCTCAGAGGCAGCGGGCTAGAGCTTCAGTGACTCGGTCAAGCTGTTCAGTCGTCTGGGGTTTTGTCAGTCGTCATGTTGCCTTGTTTTCTGTTTTCTCCTCTCAGACGATGTCATGCGACAGGACTGAGACCGAGAGACCAGCCCTTTGGCTGGCCAGCTGGGAAGACAGTCTGGCACGAGAGACAGTCCTTTCTTTCCCATATTTCACCCGTGCGTGTGTGCATGGAGGAGAACGCATGGCTCCCTCCCCGGGGAGGGTCCCATGGCTCTGATCACCACCAGTCAGACTGTCCCCTTCCCAGGCAGCCCCCTCCGCCACCCCGCCAAGGAAGGCCGGCAGCATCCTCCAGACCAGGGCAGAGAGCACCCTCATGGGAGGCCTTCCGGAGCGGCTGCCACAGGAGGCTGAGCACAGCTCTCATCGCAAAGCTGACGGTGACAGGAATGAGGAAAACCCCCCAAAAAGTGATTTGAAAAAGAGAGCCACCGGTGAAGATCAGGCCAACAGGGGAGGGACCGGGGGCAGAGGACAGCACCAGAGGAAACGGCGCTGGGGGCATCTCTGTCCTCGGGACCTAGCCTGGTCGGTGGACCTGCACTGTGGTCCCTCTGACAGGAGTGTTCACAGGAGCCTGCAATCCGGACCCACAGCTGCTCATTCATTTGTTCAACAGGCAACAAGCCGGCACTTAGAGGTCACACACAGATGAGTCAGAAGTGATCCCTGTCTGCAAGGACCCAAAAGTGTAACAAATGGGGTGAGATATTCAGACAAGACAACCCCAGGTCAAAATAAAGCACATGCACGAGGCTGGGGGGAAGGGGGAGGAAGAAACCTTCAATCCAGCCAGAGGTGACTCTGACGCAGTGTAGCCAGATCTAACTCCAAAAGGCACAGGCGCAACAACAAACTCAGGGAACTGGGAGGCCCAGTCTTCTAAGGGACAGAAAGAATGGGCTGAAGAGCCAGGTCAAGGTCAATTCTGGGAGCCACTAATACCAGACCACGGAGTGCACTTTAGCTAGTAGGCAATGGAGAAATCTCTGGAATCTTAATCATTCAAATAAATTAGAGAAGTCTTGATATTCTCCTGAACTCTCTACTGAGCTTTTGAAAATGAACCTCTTACTCTCAGTACAAACCCAATCGGGCCTGCTAAAGTTGGGCTAAGATGGCACCACCATAAACCAGACAGGTCACATCTATGACCAACACTTAAGGGATAGCTAACTTCCTTGTCCTGCCAGGTTTCCAGGGGGTTCCAAAGGTCGCCAGCACAGCTAAACCTAAAGTCAGGACATGCACTCTTTCTGAAATAAGTACTATCCAGCTGTGCAAATAAAAAACAAAAGCCAGGTTACTCTTGAAACCAGCGGCAGGAAGCCGCAGCAGAGTCCTGCAGTCGCCTCTGTGGTAAGTGGGCCCCGAAGCTGCGGGCCAGGCCTTGAGGCGGCAGCCCTCCTAGGAGCGGGCATCGCCCTGCATGGAGGTGCTGAGACCCGGGCCAGCTCTTCTCATTTCGCATCCACAGCATCTGATATCAGAGTGGCATATATCCCTCTGAAACCTTTACGTGAGTGCAGAAATAGGGACTCGCCCTGCTTGTAACTACTGATCATGACCTTATGAAATACCTAAATAATGTGGCGGAACAGCTATAAGACTGGTTATACAAGCATTCTGCTCAGAAACTGGAGGGAGTCATCTCAAATGCTGAAAGTGGTGAGGTCCTTGAAAGACGGCACTTTTGAAACTAACTGTGACGAGACGGCCAAAGATGATAGCACACCCAGAGAAAAGTCTCGGAAGATGACCAAGATGAAATCCAGTCAGTGATCAGACAGATCACAGCTACAACGGCATTTCTGCCACTGCTGGAAGTTCTTGTTTATTTGATCTGCCGATCTACACAAAAATTTGGTTGTACCTGAAAAGTGGGCAAGAGTCCGGAGCGCAGTTCATTACCAGCTCTGAGCCCGCCCATCTGCGTCCCTTCACTACTACAGCCCACAAGGTAAGCAGCACCGTGGGACGCCTACAAAATCCCCCTCCACAGATGAAGATAAGAATAACAACATAATTCCTCAACGCGTGTTTCCTGGAAGCAAGTCAACTATACTCCATGTTTTACCTCATTGATTAATTTTTGGATGGGGAAAAGTTATTCCTGAACTGTGCACAATTGCTCCATTTTTTGGTACCTGTTTGACTTTTCATAGATGTAAATTTCTGCACAGTGTTCAAAGGGAACCAGCACGTTACATCAGCACTGTAACGTCAGTTCCTTTGAAGGTGGGAAAACCATAGATGGGAAAACGTTTCGTTAATGCTAAATACCTTCCCAGGTCAGACTTTTGAGTCAAGCAGTTTGACTCAGAGTATAGGTAAATATGCAACACAGCAAAAGAAGTGTAAATACTCAGCATCTTTGTTTACTCCTAAAGTAACTGACAATCCACAATAACAAAACATTGCTGTAAGGTCCTTTTACCATTTATTTTATTTGTGTAACTTCCATATGAAAAAAAACTCCAATTGTTTGATATTTATGCATATAACTTACACCTACAAAACTATCATTATTTCTTCATTATTTCTACTGTTTAAATTCCAGTGATACAGAACTCTTAAAAATGTCTTTCTGTGGTTTCTAAATCATGCTTTAAATGACAATGATAAAGAAAGTTAAATATGTATGTTTTTAAAAACAAAACCAAACCCAAAATCACCCACCACAAAAGGAACCAAGACCACTTGGTAAGAGAAGAGGCCTGGAAATTTCAGGTCTATTGGCAAACACCTTACCCCAGGGCCACCCTTTGCCACTCTGTGGCCCTGCAGGAGACCTGTGCCTCAGCTGTGCAGTAGAGAGACTGCTCACTCAGAGCCAGCCTCCCCGTCTTCCACCGTGACCTTGTGCCACAGAGATTCCTAAGCTGCTTGTGCTTTTGTTTAGAAGGTTAACAATCGGATATCTGGGCAACAATAAGAAAAACGTCAGGAGGTACTTTGGTCACTATTTTTTGGCAAAGCTCACAGCTGAGTTGTGAAACGTAGAGAAGCATGGAAAACAAAGACCCCATGAAGTGTCTCCCTTTCACACAGCACAGGCTAAAACTACTGTCACCACGAGCAGGGACAGTGAAAACTAATTAAAATCTATACTGTGCTTTCACATTGTTTTTAACATTCTTAGAAGTTGGGTAATAAAGAGATCAGGGAAAATGTGCCTTAAAAATTCATTTTTTAGAACTGCTCCTATCTCCCACCAGAAGAAATTGGTAGAAACACTAAAAACTGGAAGCTAGCATGTGGCAAGCTACCTCAGGCCCTGCCTCCTCAGGGCAGGCCAGGACACTGATGGGAGGGCCGCCCATCAGCCACAGATGAGAGCAGAGCAATGTCATGGACACACAATGGATGGGAGTTGAAGCCCTTGTGCTCTTGGTCTGGCTCAGACTTTTATCTGCTATCCGATCTCAGGCAAACTACAGACTCTGGGCGCTTCAGTGACCCCTGCCTGCCACGTGTGGCCCCCTCCTCCCCACCCCTTACCCTCGATCTCCTGTCCTACACTGGTGGAGTGCCCAAAAAGTGTGAATTGTATTTCTCCTGCTCTGTCATTTGCTCCTCACAGCAAAGCCTGTCCCAGTTCCAGGTAAATCACGGGGCCCCGTCTCTGTGACATCAGGTTCGGAGAAGGGGGTCTCGCCCTCCACCGCTCTGCGGAAGGCCAGTGAGGCTGGGACGGACCACAGAACTCTGACTTGCACTGTGGTCCCCTTGCAGGCACAGCACAGACACCGCAGCACTTCTCAGATGCAGGCATGTGGGGTTCACGACTTCTACCACAGCCTTGCACTGTTGTTCTCAGGTTTTTCTCTAAATAAAATTTTAACTTAAATGTACTACATTTAACATTTTGAACGAATTAATACTTAAGTACTTACATAAAGAAATTTAACTGCTCAGACACAAGGCTTACATCTCCCTCCCCCGTGGCAGACACGCCCTGTCAGGAGACCAGGCCTGCAGTAGAAGGCCTGGAGCAGAGCGTCCTGCCTCCACCCCAACCACCACCAGCTGTCTGTCTGCTGTGGGAAGGCCTGACTCTGAGCTCACGGTCACTACCGCTATGTGCGGGAGACATTCCCGTCTTAGAGGCTTGCTGCAACTCTCAATTAAGAAAGCCTCTGTGCGAGGGGTCTGCAGGTCCCAAGTCACTACGTTAAACTTAAGTGACACTAGGCCTTCCAAGGGTCAAATGAGATACAAAGGCAAAAATGCTTTGCAAAGATAGGAGTGAGAATTTAAATCTTTAAATAACACATTCTTTCTAGAAATGATACAGCCTTAAGTTGTAAGCAGAGGGCATCTTGCCCAGAATTAGATCTGGGCCTGCCAATGACATCTCCTGTGGCTCCGCGGAGCCATGTTACACACAAGGACAACCTGCTGGGTGTCAGGCCCAAAGCCATGAATGAGCTGCAGCCTGAGGGGGGTCGTCTGACACACTCGCCCTCCACCCGCTCCACCCGAAACTTACTGCTGCTGCAAAAAGACAAAGTCAAAAGAATGCTGTGTGGGGAGCTAGGGTATATGGGAACTCTGTACTTCCTGCTCAATTCTGCTTTAAGTCTACAACTGCTCTGAAAAATGCAGTTCGTGTAAAAGAAAAGACTTCCAGACATTAATTCCAAGGGGGAGGCAGGGTTTTAGCTGCCCTGCCCTCCAGGGTCTAGAAGAAAAGGGGGGAGGTAAATCATATAAAAGTCTATCAATCGATCAGCAGGTAAGTCTTTTAAGGCATAAATTCCAGAGTTCTGCATTCATCAGGTTTCTTGGAGCAACACTCTGAAAAGCCTTGAAATCTCAGATGAATTCAAATAAATATAGAACCCGCAGATCTTTAAAAGGCTGTACGAGAATATTAAGCCATACACCCAACTGAGGAAAGGTTTGCAGAGAAAACTGCAAAGCAGTTCTAAAAATACCATGTGACCACCTGCCACCATGGTTTCAGGGGAAAACATAGGGAGGGGATCAAAATCCAGGGCCAATCTGGCATTTCTTAGCTAACTGCTGCCATGTGACCCTTCTCCAATGGGTCATTGCGTACTAGCCAAACCCAAAGCCCTGCACACAGGGTGACAGCACCACTCGAATGGCTCTGTCACCAGGCCAGTCAGTAAATAGGTCAGAAGGAGGGCAGAGAGAAGACAGTCTCCAAAACAACCTTTGCATGTGTGATTATCTTGCATGCTTGCACTTGTATGGCTCGGAGTGGGGCTGCTTTCCCAGTTCCTCAGGGGGCAGAAGCTGGAGTCATGCTGGTGGGTATCAAGACAGAACATGCAGATTCCAATTACATGTATGTAAGTCTGCACAGGCTGCCATCACAAAACACCACAGACTGGGGGGCTTAAACAACAGAAATCTATTTTATCACAGTTCTGGAGACTGGAAGTCCAAGGTCAAAATGCTGGCAGGTTACGTTTCTCCTGAGGCCTCTCTCCTTGGCAGGCAATGGCCACACTCTTGCTTGTCTTCACATTGGCCTTTTTTCTGGGCATCTTCCCGGTGTCTTTTCTTATAAAGGCACCAGCCCTATTAGATTAGGGCCTCACTCTAATGACCTCATTTAATCTTAATTACCTCTTTAGAGATACTGTCTCCAAATACACTGACGTTGGGGGTTAAGACTTCAACATATGAATTGAGGGAAGGGGCACAATTCAGCCCATATAATGCCTTACAGATTGCAGCTGGCATCTCTAATATGCCGCACAAGTCCAGCATCTGAGTGGTGGGGGGGGTGCTGCCAGTGGGAGGTTAAGAATAACAGGTAGCAAAGCAGCCCTGCCTTCTGCTTGCAGAAGGTGCAGTGCCCTCCCATTGAGGCACAAAATCTTGAATGCTCTCTCTCCCTTCCCCACATCTGACTTGTTGGGAGAAGGCAGGAAGAGCCATGGTCAAGCGTTTCCCAGTCATTATCTCAGAGTGCTCAGGACGACCTTGCAACATTGGACACCCAGTGTCAGACATGGAAAAGTGACCAGCTCAAGGTCACAATGCAGACAGTAACAGAGGCAGAACACCCCAACTCCAGACTGTAGGCTCCCTGCCCTGAGCTTCTCCCTCACTCCAGTGCTACTCCCTTTATCTTCACTACCTCCAGGTCAAACCTGTACATGCTCCAAATATAACATTTGAAATACACCTTTGACAAGAAGGCCCAGATTCCTTATAAACCCAAGACAGCTAAGGGCTCTATCCAGAGAAGGCTGATGAAATTTCTTTTCATGAACGGTCATACTCTAATATTTAGTTCACACCCTTTATTTTAATAATAAAAAACACTTTGCAGGTGGCAAGGACATAGACATCCCTGTCTTCTTTGTTCCTCTTCCTCATTTACTGCTTTCCTTTGAGTTAACAGCATTATTTTCTATTGCAAACTTTCATTCCTTTACACACACGACTCCAATGACAGTGATATACGGAAAATTACTCCTATTTCGTTCTAGTCCCTCTTCCTCCTTTTTGTTCAATTATTTTTATACATATTACACCTTTATATACTAAAAACTCAAAACATGTTATTACCACTACACATAACTTCATGTTTTTAAAGCTGAGGGAAAAAAGGAAAGCATATATATATTTGTACAGATTGTTATATTAACCTTCTTATTACCATTTCTGGTTCTCTTCATTATTCCTGTGGACTCAAGTTACCTAATGCAACGTCATTTCTTTACTCCAATACAGCTTTGCTCTCATTTGCTTCCTTTATGCTATTGTCAAATACACTGCTTTCTAAATGTCATAGGCCCAACAATAAAATTATATACAGGCATACCTCAGATGTTGCATTTTCAGTTCAAGACCACCACATGAAAGCAAATATCACAATAAAGTGAGTCACATGAACTTCCTGGTTTCCCAGTGCACATAAAAGTTATGTCTACATTATACTGTGGTCTATTAAGTGTGTGATTGCATTAGGGCTTTTTAAAACCATGTACATATCTTAGTTGAAAATACTTTATTTCCTCAGAAAACTAAAAATGGAACTGCCTTTTGACCCAGCAATTCCACTGCTGGATTATACCCTAAG
>VMDR010014980.1:0-22866 GCA_007922815.1 Macrotus californicus | reverse complement strand
ACTCTATGCAGTGTGATGATTTGGCTACAGTAGGTGTTTGTCAAGGAGAAAGTTTTTGTGCATACCATGTAAGGAGCAATAGGAGTGAAGAAAATCTCCTTATATCCACATACTTTAGTTGAACAAATACTAGCCTTAATCAAAGAAAAATATCCAAATTCCAGCTATATTTTTAAAATTTTGAGACCAAATATTTTGAACCTGAATTCTTCCTTGTATTCTAGATCCTGCATTCTTGAATTTTTATTTTTAGGTTTTGTGATCAAGACACACTGAATTGATTCTTTCCATGTTGAGAGAAAATGCAGTAGCATTCCTAACATCATGGTTATTATTTAAGAATGTTAATTCAGAAATTGTCATGCTATGATTGGCTTAGCCACAATTTGCACTTGACAATATTACTGATGCAGTTTGAATAAAAAGGCTGCAGATCTGCTTCAGTATAATAAATGCAAGGGGGATTGCCATAGATATAGTAGTATTTAAAAGTACTCAGCTTGAGCAATGAAATTAAATTATTGTATTGTTGCTCTGTAATGAGAAAGGGAATTTTTTCCCCTTGGAATTACAGATCTATGTGGAAACAAAGGGCAAAATAAGTGAGAAGTGTGGTTCAATTGACCCTGGCAGGGAAAAGTTATTTCGCATGTCAGGAGAGGTTTGAAACTCATTTGCCATGCGTTTCTTGTTATTGCATTTTAATTAGAGTGAGTACACATATGCTGACGGTGCATGAGATCATATTTGTTAAATGGACCTCAACTCATGCAGCACTCATCAGAAGGCCGTCGGGATTACACAACGCTTAGTCTTTGTTGTGCTCACAAAATAAAGGAAGTCTCTCTTAGGTATTACTTCAAGGATAAGGATATGAACTAAGAAAGTAGATTTGAAAATTTTAAATAATTAGAAAGCAAGTCGACCTAAACGTTCTTCTGAAAAGGACAACAGATAGGTTAAATTACTTCCAAGGGCAATAAATCACAATAGTCATTTGATGGTAGATATCCTTAGTATCTACATAAATAGATACAAACATCACACAGTAGAAAATGTCATTCAGGAAATACGTGTTTACTAAAGTGAATTTAGTTTCAGTTTCTGAGAGAATCAGGCTGATGCAGTTGAAGCTGAAGGCGAAATCTCTGTGTGGACCAGTCAGCTCTGCTCTGTTCTAAAGCCATGCACAGCCCTGTTATCCCCCAGTAACGTCCACATATGTGAGTGGTAGCTCACAAAATAAGCATAAAAAACTAGGCCCTAGTCCTGGAATAAATGAGTCCAGAATCATACCAAGGGTGGTGGTGGTATATTCTTTTTGTTTTTTATTATAAACTATTTTAGATATTCACAAAGGTGGAAGGAGTGATTCAGTGAACATCTATGTACCTCTCACGTAGGTTAAGATACAATACATTACAAATACAGTTACAGCTCTTTATAATCATACTCCTCTCCTCACTTCCCCAGAAAAAATAGCTATTCTGAATTTTATATTTATTATTCCTAAGCATTTATTTACTCCCGAAACTACATAAATGCATTGACAAACAATAAACAAACCATATTATTTAGAACGTTTATTAAAATCAATGTCATATTTCATTTTCTTTCTGAAGTTCCCTCTGTTTTTATCAGTTTGTCTGTTATTCCTGATTCACACAGCTCTAATTTGCAATGAGATATGCTGTATCATTGTATGCTTATTTCAGATGTAATTTATTCATTTGTTCCATCATGGATGTTTAGTTTTTCATTGCCCCTATCCAGCTTTTCATTGTTATAAACAAGGCACTCCTGAGCCTTGTTTATAGTGGAACCACCTCTGAGCTGCTTATTCTCTTTGGCCATTTCTGAGATAGTCCTGGCCCTGCTTCGTGCCCAGCAGGCTTGGCTTCTACCAGCCGCAATGATTCACTCCCTTTCCTCGGGCTTCTCAATGGGTTTGGTCAATGGGAGACACCAGCATGAACTCCAGGGGTAAAAGGCAAGAGTGAGTAGGTTAAGGATTTTTAAAAGTTACCTAATTTAAATATATTATTAAATGTGCAAATCATACATGTACAGCTTGATGGATTTTACAAAATGAACACAACTTGATAATCGTTCTCCGGATCAAGATAAGAATAGTATCCGCATCCCCAAATCCCTCCTGGCCATGACTCACCAAAGGCAACTCTTATTTTCACTGTTGTCATTACAGTTTTGCTTTAATTGTTTATCTTAAGCTATTATTTCACCTGCCTCTAGCATTTTGTTCTCGTTTTTAAATTGGCAGAATATACCAATGGAGTTTTTTTAAAGACTGTCACACAATAAGGCTAAAAACTGTTAGGCATTATTTTTTAACCCTGAGGTCCAGTCATTCCCTAAGCAGTTAGTTAATGAGGGGTGCAATTTGCAACAGGACACCTCCTGTTGGACACACGTGCACCCACGCAACTGAAAGCCAGATTTTTGTGTATAGCAAAAAGTGTGTGAATAGAGTGGAAATCGACACCCGCTTTTGCTGAGTGGCTGCCTGCTTTGCTATGCTTGTATATCTTTTTTAGCATAAAGGTTTATAAACTGTATTGCAATTTATTTTGATAATCAGAAGTTCATGGATTATCAGTATGATTTTATGGGTAGCTTTGTATTTATTTAGCGATGACTAGGACGTTTTTAAAAAATCTATTTTGATAAACTACTATAATGATAAAATATACTTATTGCTAAGCATTTTGATTATTGAAATTTTTGAAAATTACTTATTATCTTTTAGTATCTTTATTTTTAGTCCAAAATTTTCTAGTTTATATTCTGCTTTGTTTTTTAATTTGATCAAATTTTAGTGAGATTTTTATAATGTGAAGTTTATTTAACACAAATAACGTATTAGAAATGGTATTGAAATGCAATACTCTTGTATTATTTCCTTGTTTAGCCCCATTTCTAAGAACTACTGTATAGAAAAGTTCTCACCTTCATATCCAAGAGAAAAGAAGAAAGCCTGGCAATAATACTCGATGAATATAGTTTTACAGTGACTATTCCTTACATCGTCAGCCTTCCCATGGCCTTCAGTCTTCTTCTAATGTTAGGGAAATAACTGCATTATGATCTTACTTGTCCACGTAAAAGCAAGAGAGCCTGCTTCACTAAACTCCACGGGCACAGACTTTACCAATCAGGTGCGTCCACGTAAGACTTCTGTCAGGCAGTGGGTAGGACAGGAGGAGCTACTGCCCAGTTTGTGGTCGGAACTGTCCTGTGTTGGGGCACATAGTTTCAAGTGCCTGTGTGTTGGAGTGGGCAGTACTCTTGTTGCCAACAGCAGTGAGGGTGGAGCATGCCACTGAGCAACAGCTGGCCTGGCTCTTTGGCCCTCTAAGATTCTGTGAGGCTCCTAATATCTTTCTGTAGACTCTTCTCTCTTTAAGCTGACCAGAAAGGACTCATTGCAGTAACTCAGAACTCTGACATACAATATTGAATAAATAGATCCTTACTCTTCTCAAAGTAAAAGAAAGAGCATATTTCCTCAAACATGCCTCAGTTTTAAATGAGTAAATCGATAGTCCTCTAGATTATCAACATTTAGAGAACCAATTTAAAATAATTGTAAGAGCTTAGACACTACATAATAAGGATAGTTATAACCAGTTGAAACACTAACAGCGCCCATCTCTGAACCACGTGGTTAAAGGCAAAGTCACTTTGAGGGCACAGTCAGGGTCAAAACTACTGACTGTGTTTCTGCTGTTGTTCCTTCTACTTCATTGGTGCTTTCCTCTGGTTGTAGGCTTTTCACTGTCTTTAAAGTTCAGTGTCTAGAACTGAAAGCTGTACACCAGGTCAAGTTCGATATTTGCTGAAAGAAATGAAACATCATCTTTCCCATTCTGGATGTTGTATTTTTATCAATGTAATCCAAATTCAAATTAGATTTGTCAATTGATTTAAGTTTTAAAATACAATAACTGATGGTTAAGGATAAAATACTGAAGTTATAAGCATACTGTGTCCCTAATCCCGAGGACAAAAATGTGTGCTCTGTAAATGAAGTACAAATTTATGGAACCATATCAAATTCCAGATTCTAGCTAATTAGAATATTTTTCCTGTGGTCCATTTCTATTTCTTATGAATCATAGAGATAATAGAATAATTATCTCAAAAAGATAGATGCACTTCCATGTGTATTTAAACATTATTTGTGATAACTCAGATATGGAAACAACCTAAGTGTCTGCTGAGGAATAAATGAATAAAGAAACTATGGTATATATAGACAATGGAAAAAACAAAACAAAACTGACCTTATAGAAACATAGTTGAATTGTAGTTACCAGGGACTAGGGGCAATGAAAAAATAGGCAATGTAGGTCAAAGGGTACAAACTTTATAAGTTACTTCTAAGGATCTTATATACAGAGTGGTAACTGTAGTTAATATGGTACTGTATACTTGAAATATGATGCTGTATACTTGAAATTTGCTGTGAGTAGATTTTAAGCATTCTTTCCACACAGAGTTAACTCTGTGAAGTGATGGGTGTGTTAATTAACTTGATCTTGGTAATCATTTCACAATGTGTATGTATAGCAAATCATCATGCTCTACAATTTAAATATAAGTAATTGTCAGTTATTTCTCAGTAAAGCTGTAAAAATTATTCAAAGAATATAAATATAATGCAAATATACTCAAAATAGTTCTTCCATAGGTACCTATTTAAATCCATAGGTAGCTAGTAAAAATGGTAGTTTCTAGGCTTCACCCCAGAAGCAATGTCCAGGTGCTTTTATACTGATTAAAGAATGGACCATAGAAATTCTTTCCATGATAAAAAATTCAAATTTAAATTTAAAATTAGATTAAATATGTTTGGCAAGACACAATAGATTTTAAGCTATGAATTATAGTTTGCTTGGTTCTAGGCTTTTGATGCTATGTAAAAGTAATAATAATAATTAAAAAATAATACAAAACAAACTAAGCAAACAATTAGAAGAGGAACAGAATCACAGAAATGGAGATCACATTGACGGAGATCAGTGGGGAGGGGAGGGAGGAGAATGGGAGGAAAGACACAGGGAGTAAGAAGCATAAATGGTAGGTAGAAGATAGGGGGAGGTCAAGAATAGTATAGGAAATGGAGAAGCCAAAGAACTCATATATATGACCCATGGACATGAACTAAGTGGGGGGGGATGCTGGAGGAAATGGGAGTACCGGGTGGAGGGGAATAAAGGGGAGAAAAAAGAATGGGACAACTATAATAACATAATCAATAAAATATACTTAAAAAGATTCTATTAGCTTTAGAAATTTTTATGTATTCAAACATGGTATTAGAGAAAATATTTATGAATTTCCTCAGATATGTGAACAATAAAATAAGATATGATGGATGGTGAAACACATATTAAAGTGATTTTTTTCCCACTGGTTTGCACATTGTATATTGTCATGCAACTATACGCAGGCTTGAAGAATAATTTGGATTAACTGGTTAATGAAAAATATTAAAAGTGTTGATCAGGAACTTGGAAAAATCAATCAGATAAGATGGGCAGTTAGGGTAATGTAAGCCAAACCTGACAGGTTCTGAGAAGATATGAAACCTCTCTATGACGAAAGGACACAAAGATGATGTTACGATGGCTTGTCTGTGAATATTTATAATCTTCAAAGGAGCAGCACCTTCTGTTTCAGTGAACGAAAGGGCTGTGGGGTGTGGTGACAGTTCTCACGACAACGTATGTTAACTTGATTTGCTGCCTCGTTACCAGGTCATGCTTTTGCTGAATTTTGCGTTGTGAAGCTGAAACCCAGCAATTTTTAGGTGGTAGGCAAGGTAACGGGAAATGACTGAAAATAAACTCAGAAAGGGCTTGCAACGCCACATAGGTCAGTCACACACGGCTGCCTTAGTCAGAAGCCTCAAGTTTGCTGGAGACACTGAGGGCCCTGTGTGTGCTTCCACCCCTCTGAGGGGTTTCCTCATTTGTCTTGAAAGGCTTGTCATTTCAAGATTGAGACAGATTTAAAGTTTCTCAGAGCACGACCTTTTTAAAATTCTCAATCAACTCAGGCTAAAATTGAAAGCATAAAGAAAGACTTGCGAACAATTTCAAAGCTTTTACTTAAAAAAAAACTTTTCAAACTGCCATGCAGAACATTCTGCTAACATATTTTCACTTTCACATTCACTGTAAAGTTTAGGGAATTTAACATTTCTCTAGCTTTGGATATGGTTCACATAAGTGCCTTTTTTTTTTTTTACATTAGCAACCCATTGAAATTATCACTAATGAAGAACCCTTTTCAAAATTAAATTAACTTCACATATATTTTTAAAATAAAATATAATAGGCTAGTAGTCTGCAAAATTAATATCCCATTAGTTTAACTTTTCTCTAATTGATGAATGTAATTTATGACCAAGAGGTTTTTATTTGCCTTAAATCTATATAAACTTGAAAAACAGTCTTCTTGACAAATGAGGTTACTGGAAACTAAATGAGAATTCTTATTTGCCACCACAGTGGTGACATGAAGAATCACAGCCTTTAGCTCAGGGCTACTAAGCTCTTAATAATGAGAGAAAGGTGTTCCATCTTCACCTGTAGTAGAGCCACGAGTACAGCGAACAAAAATAGCTGCCGAGGTTTCTCCAAAAAATATTCATGACTGTGAGAAAAAATATTGATTTTAAATGTCAAGAACTGAAATATCTTTGAAAATGTTCATTTCAATCCAACTATTATTTTCCAAAAGAAAGTGAGTAGACTGTGAAGTGTTTCATAGTTAATATTTTTTTTTCAAGAAAAAAATGTGAAGCAAGAACGTGCGAGTTTTCTCTCCCCCTTCATTACACTTTCTTTTGTTCTCTCTTGTTTTTTTCACTTAATTTAAAAACAAAACGAATAAGCTTCACAAGGTATAGGAGAAAAAAATGTTGAGAATAAAAGTGGATTTAATTGATCCTTTATTTTAAGCAGAATATAAGCTAAGTGATGTATATAACGTATGAAATACGCAGAAAGGATACCAACCTAACGAGGGCACTGTGCTATGTTTCAGTCCTTACGCTTTAGTGCCCAAGCTTCTCTTTCATGTCAAATCACTGTTACATCACTCCTATGACACCAGCAGTCTACCATGGGACCCAGCGGGACTGACTGCCACATATTTATACACGAATGACGCCAATTGTTATGACATGAACGCTAGAACATTGACATCTTTTTTGCAATTGATATTTCTGATTTAAGTAGGCTCTTTGTTAAAGGTAAGAAAGACATTAAGTCCTTTAAAAATAGTTCTGGACTCTTCTTATGCATCACTTCAAATCCTCTTCGCTCCAGCTTCAACTGTTGCAGTGGTGATTAGTTATGGCCAGGGTCCAACCAGGCTCTTCCGGGTGTAACCTGAGACTCGGCTATCGCTGTAGGCTTGCACAGTCAGAGGCTTGCTTTCTGTCCTAGGGCTCCTTTAATGCTGCCCTGGGGTCTGATGGAAAAACAATTAGCGTTCACGTATAAACAACTTGGAAGTCCAAGGAAACTGATGTTTTAAATGGGCATCTTGATCAATGGGAACAGAAGCCCATGATAATGCTTCCTTTTTTGGTCTCCTGTGTGGGAGGCTCAGAAACGCATTTCTTAAGATTCCGCAGAAGGTCCAGGTGAGGTTATGCGCGAGTGTCTGGTAGCGGTCAGTGGTCAGCGCGATAACAAGTTCCTGACCGGTTTTCCCTCCTTCTGTTTGGCTTCCTCTCCTCTCCCCTCGGCCTGCTGCCTGGTATCATACTATGATGCTACTTACACACAAGCCTTCCAAGTCTCTGTTCTTGAAGTTCCCAGAGTAACACAAACTACTTCCCAATTAGTAATACATTTCTCAGCATTGAAGACCATGTACATATAATCAATTACTTAGGCACTAATAAATTCCAGAAATTACTATAACAAATGATAGCGCCGAAGTGGAAACTTTAATGGGACATTTGTTGTTCCCAGTCCCTCCATCTGTGCCTATAAGAACTGGGGCAGAACTGATGGGCAAAAGCCCTCAGCCATGATTATTCGGGAAATAATTTGCCTCCAAAGGCAGAACCCGTCCCTACTCTGAACTCTGGAAAATGCAGTCTGAAGAAGTACTACTTCTGCAATGCTTTTAGACTTAGTTTGAAGTTTTCAGAAATTTTCAGTAATAGAAATAATTCATGGTTCACATATATCAGCTACAGAAAGCTTAAATGATAGCTCTAATGGATATAATATGCACTTCAACATTATCAAATACCTTACGATGGAATACTTGAATGATAATTGAGCTTTTAAGAGACTAGAAAATACACTTTTTATTCAGTTTAAGTTATATTTTAATTCCCTTATCATGGTTTCCATATTATTAGTGTCATTAATTTTATATCTATGATTTCAGGTTCAAATTTTTTTTGTAAGATAAGCTGTATTTTTATATTTGTTATCATTATAATTTTAAGTAGATAAAATTATAATTAAGTGGGCCACAGAATGAAAACACTTTACATATCATACTGAAGGAAACTTTAATTTCAAAAGAAAATATTTGCCAGTGAAATTCTTAGGCCAAGCCATCACATTATTCTTTACAATTAAAAGTTAAGTGGATTTTTTAGAAAATGAAACAATTATTATATTGGTTGTACTATTATTTAGATGATAGATAGATATCATCCAGTAATTTTCCTACAACGGATTATCTAATTATATAAATCAAAACATTAAAATGTTATATCGAGATTTACATTCAATTCATTCAAAACAATTGAGCCTAAGTGGAATGTGGCTATAATACTCAGACACAAAATTTAAAATATAGTTTAGTAGATGTTATCAGGCTAAGATTAATATTTGGGTATTCTAAAATTCTAATTTGTTAAAAATAGGATATAATTTAGAGGCAGTGAAGACTCTTTCTCCCCCAAATACCCTTCTTATTTAATTCTGCCTGACTTGCTGAGTTGAGGTAAGAAATTAAATTAACACAGATAAAGATTTAAGTATTATACCTGGCACATATTAGGCCTTCCATAAATAATAATTGTAATAATTATTGCTATCACCATTTTTATATTTCTGGAGGAAATAAAAGCAGTTTAGGAAAGAATAATTTCCTGAATGGATGCTCTAACTTTCTCTTTTCGAGAAAAGAAGACTGAAATCCTTTTATTTCGCATCCTCTGATCACTCAGTTGAGTAGAACGCCAGGAAATGAGAATGTCTCATTTTTTAATGTGTTGTGAGCTTGAGCCCAAGACACTGGCGGAAGGTTTAATACCCCTGGATAGCAGGAGCGGCAGAGCTGCAGGAGCTCCAGCAACGTGTGAAACTCTGAGCTGTGGGCTGTGTTTTCATTAAAGTGAATTTGGCTTTCCTGCTGCTTTTCTTTCTAAGCTCCACCCTGAAAAGCACAAGCCTCTTTAGCAAAATTAAGGAAGAACAGAGTGATCTCTCTTTGGGCAGTAATTGTGTGAAATAGATTAAGAAATATACTTGCTCATGCCAGCAGGTAGCAAGTACAAACTGACAAATGTTCGCATACTCAAGTTGCAGAACAAAGGCAGTGTGGTGTGATTTGTCTTTATTTGTCTTTACCCACAAAGGTAGGCGTGTGGGAGGGGAGGGCGTTAGTAATTTCTTCCCAAAGCAGAAAAATTACTTAAAGGAATATAGGAAAAAATAAGTTCAAAGAATAAGTTATTTTTTTCCCTGTCACAGTTGCAAAAAAAAAATCTGCATAAAGTGCACAGCAAAATTTTTTTGATCAAACTACTATTCCAGAACTAATCTGGTGAATCATGTTGTGTGGAATATGTCTCCTGATAACCTTAAAGGCAGTTGTAGGTTATTCATTGTTCCTCTCCTTTCTTATATCATTATGACCAGATTTTTCCTCCAAGGGGAATGTTCCCATAGATTTAGGTAAATTAGGCTTAGACTAGTCAAGAGAGCAGTGTGGCATTTTCTCCGTTTACATCAACTTCCTATTTTTACAGGTTGGTTAGGGAGAAAAGAGAATAAAGACACGGAGCAGATCAAATATGGTACGTTGTTGTGACACTGTGTTTGGAGCGTCAAAGCTCCCTCCCGGAGTTGACTTCACAAAACCTAGAGCAGCCTGAGGGTACTATTCCTAGAGTGGTGTGTGTCCGAGCAAAAATTTCTTGCTGCTACCGGTCACCAGGAAGCTAGATTCAATTTATTTTTTATTTTTTAATTGATTTGAGAGAGAGGAATGGCGAGAGAGAGAGAGAGAGAGAGAGAGAGAGAGAGAGAGAGAGAGACTTGTTGCTCTACCCATTTGTGCTTTCATTGGCTGATTCTTGTATGTGCCCTGACTGGGGATTGAGCCCGCAACCTTGGCATATGGGGACAATGCTCCAACCGACTGAGCTACCTGGTCAATGATTTAATACAATGTTTATAAAAGTTTACTGAAGGTCTATTTACTCACCTTCAGTAACTACCAGATGAACCAACCAATGGGTGCATCTGATCAAGCTGTGGAGAATCCAAACCCCAGAGTAAGACCACTGGCCATCAGCAGAAAGAAGAAACCCTGCCATCTGAGAGACCAGGGCAGTGCAAGGCTTCTGGCACAGGAGGACTAACCCCTTCTGGAAAAACTGGAACTTGGTTTTCATGGTGGGTGGTACATCTTTCTGAAGTATGTTTTGGAAATTTATGAAGATATTTTGGTTGTTGCAAGTTGGGAGGAAAAATGACTCTTTGGGGGAGTTACCCAGGTTCTAGCTAGCCAGCATTGCACAGGAAAAACTTCACATAAAAAATGTTTTAATTTTTGCAGGATTTTGATATATCCCATTATATACTTTTGTGAATCACTAACCTAATTTCCTGAGTCAAGAACATCACTCTTTTATACATATATACACAAAGTGATATTTTTTGCATGATCATAGTATATACGTTACTTGAAATGCAAATATTGTGCAACTCTAGAGAAGACTGAGTTGACTTAGTTCAGAACTTTAAAATAATTGTTTATCATGTAACAGAAAATCACAATACCAACATTCTTATCATAGTGGAATTTGTGTAGCCAATAAAACACAGGTAAATTGGCAAGCATTTGTGGCTCTTTAAGTTAGGGTATTTCTAAGAAGTGCAAACATATAACCATTTCATTTCATATTCTAGTGCAGTTGTTCTCAAGTATTTGCATATAAACTATACAGTACTGTTTGAGAAATCACATTCCACCTATTTTTCTCTTACATGTCATAATATTATATTGATTCTTTGAATTTGCGTGCATTATCTGTGAGTTTCATTTCAGGATAGTGGAAAGGATGTCGAACATTTGTAAAAGGCGAAAGATTTATGCGATCTGAAGAGAAACCAGAGTATAGGATGTCGAACATTTGTGATAAAAGGAGAAGTAAGCCTGATAGGGTTGAGCATCTTCTTCCAGCTTCTGTTATATGGAAAAACACTTTTTGGAAGACATTGGAAAATAAAAGGACATCCCCCAATTTCCGTTTCCCTTTGCTTTACTGTTGCAGACCTAGTGTGAGGCCTATGGTAAGTGACTTCACAATGATCTCCTTTACATTTCACTAAGGCAGTTTTATTTTGTGGGATTTTTGGTACTTTTGTTTCTTCCTATTGGTGAAGATTTTGGGAAGTCATTGTCATTTCTTTTAGTTACACAAAAAAAGTCAAGACAACACAATTGTTCTGAAAGAAAAATGCACCATTAACATATATGTGAGTATGGAATCCATAGGCTGAGAGAGAGTATAGCATATAAATGAAAATTAGCAGTATCATCAACTGTGTGAATGCATTTGGCAGTATCATCATCAACTGTGACTTTGATGATGAGAAAAAAATTACTTTCCCAAACCTGATATTTATCCCAGATCTGAGGTTCCTTGACACAGGGTTATTAGCGACGAAATCACTGAAACATTGAGAAATACACAGTGGACTCTTGTGCCTGCTGTCTTGGGGCTTGGAGCCCTCACTTAACTATTACTATAGACTAGATGTGTTTACAAAAATTCATATGCTGAAACCTAGTCCCTAATGTGATGGTATTTTGAGGTTGGGCCATTTGATTGTGATTAGGTTATAAGAGTGGAGGCCTGCCCTGGCTGGTGTGGCTCAGTGGATTGAGCGCTGGACTGTGAACCTAAGGGTTGCCAGTTTGATTCCTGGTCAGGGCATATGCCTGGGTTGGGGGTCAGGTCCCCAGTATGGAATGCGCAAGAGTCAACCACACATTGATGTTTCTCTTCCTCTCTGTCTCCCTCCCTTCCCCTCTCCCTAAAAATAAATAAATAAATAAACAAACAAACAAACAAACAAATAAATAAAATCTTTAAGAAGAAAGAGTGGAGTCCTGATGAACAGGATCAGTGCCTTTATAGAAAAGGCCCCAGAGAGTGCTCTCTCCTTCTGCCATGTCTTTTCAAAGAGATGGATGTCTATGAGCCAGGAAGCAGTCCTCACCAGACACTGAATCTGCTGGCACTTTTATCCCGGACTGGTGAAAAAGAGATTTCTGTTATACATAAGACATTCAGTCTACGGTATTCTGTCTTCACTCTTCACAATCCAGAGAAGGGAGACAGAGTCATATAAGTTTATTATTGAAAAAGACAAGGCTAATTACTGTATAAAACCAATATGTCTCCCCAAAACTGAAATGGGCATGTTGGTTACATAACATAAACTTTTTGGTCATTTTATTTTAAAGTTATGTTATGTTTTGTTTTGTTTTTTTTCAGTAGTTACTACTGGCTTGCATGCACTGGAGAAGATGTTCTTTAAGATATTTCATTGATTTAGCTGTTTACTTTATTGAGACCCAAGTTAGGGCTGTATAATACCTATAACAGTGTAATCTAGATTCTGAATCTTGGATACCTGACCCATTTTTTTGTATGTTCTTAACAGGCATGAACAGGAGCAGAAAGAGTCCATTTAGACCAATCAAACCAGGTACATTTTTTCTAAGCACTGACAAGCTGAGCTCTAGCTAAAGAAGGAACTAAAGACAGGTGACCCTGATGGGATGGGATGGGGTGGGCTGAGATGGACTAGAGCAGAAGCTGAAGGAGATACTATGAAATATGATTGTGTGATCCATAGCCAGAGCTCATTTGGAATGTCAGGCAGCTGAAAAGTTTTTACTGGGACTCGTTGAAGGTAGATGGGTGAATAAGACAACGTTTTTTATTCTTTGGCCCAGCCTGAAATAACAACAAATCATAACAGTAAATTCCACACCCAGATGTTTTTATATTTTAAATTTTGTTCCACATATATTTTTCCATGTGCTGATTCCACTCCCACATTTTCACTTGTGAGCCAAGAATTTTAATGATGGAAATCATTAGAAATAAAACAGAGGAGAGGATTATATGTAAAATTGAAAAGAATTTCTGCATAAGGTCATCTATAACTATTCACTGTCTGATATGACCTCTGGTCACTTTAGGGACAGTCCTTTATGTGTACACATGATGCCCACTTAGGGAGAGCATAGATGCAGTGCCGCCCATTTTGGGGCAGAAAGGGCCTCTGGTAATTATCCACAAAATGAACAAAAACACAAGAAACCTGGGAAAAATGGCTGGAGATTAAAAGTTGGCACAAACCACTGAAGTACATATTATACAACTAGTAAGTCCTATATCACTGTTAAGAGGTACATTGCTTGTACAATATATAGTCCTGTTTCTTGTTATGTTAAATATAATATGACTCTAAGCACCTAACTCTAGAATTGTGAGAAGAAAAAGACAGTACCCATGTCTTTCCCTTGAACATTTTTAACAACTTTATAGCGATATAATTCACATACCATAAAATTCACCCATTCAAACTGTACAAATCAATGGTTTGGGGTATATAATATTACTAATTCCTTAAAATTATGGTTTCTCTTTCTCCTCGTGTCTCTTTTTCTTAAATTTGCTATCTGAAACCATTTTTAATGTGGAGTTCAGTGGCTTTAATTGCTTTGGCAGTGCTGTGCGAACTTCGTCCCTATTTTTAAAACTTTTTAAATCACATCAAACAGAATATTTAAAAAGAGAATCTACCATTGTTGATTCAGAAAAAGTAAACTACAACCTACGAAAATTGTAATTTTTAAAATTAGAATGAAACATTTGAAAGTTTTGCTCCGCACATCAGTAGCTTTAACAGGAAGTTAACGGTGACAATTAAGAGTTCGCGGTGAATATCCGCAAACTTTCATGCACAGGATTGCGCAGGTGCCCGTGTGCTCAGATCCAGCACAAGCACGCTCATCTCCACATGAACACATGATGACAAGTGCTAGTGCACGCACGGTCTCCAACGTACTGAGCTCCCCCTCCGAGCAATGAACCAAAACATGCACGCAGAGGCGCACCGAAAATAGAGGAAGATGGCCTGCAGTGAGATGGACCGCTGACGAAGGAGCATGTTGTGCAGAAGAACGTTTGGAGACAGAGGTTAGGTAAGTTTGGTGGTTTTAAAGCATGCCCCAGAAAGTTTTTGGACATTGCTTCCATCAAGAGGTAGAATTCATTTTTCTTCCCTTTCAACACGGATGGACTTAGAAACTTCTTTCCAAAGAATAAAATGCAGGGGGAATGAGATGGTATGACTTCTGAGGCTAGGTTAGAAAAGGCTGTGTGGCTTCTGCTGGGTTCCTGGCTGTAAGTGGAATGGAACCTCGATGTTGTGAGGAAGCCCAGTCCACACAGAGTGACCATGTGTAGGTATTTTGGCCAGTAGCTCCAACTGAAGTCCCAGATAATGGCCAGTGCCCATCACCAACATAGGAAATGAGACGGCCATCCAAATAACTCAAGTCTCACCATCCCACTAAAGCGACATGACAGATGATGGGTGACAACAACTAGTTGAGCTGTATCAATGTCCAGAACCATGAGGATGACCAAAAATGTTTATCATTTCCATTGAATGTGGGTGAGTTGTTGTGCAGCAGCAGGTGACAACGATCGTAAGTGAAATGACTGAAATAAGGCAAACAAGTTCTATGGGGACTGACCAGCAAAGGCTAGCAAAAAGCCTAATGTTTGTAAGGCTATAGTTGCTTTTCTTAAAATAGAAAGAACAAAATAGTATTTTCCCACTGGTAAAATTGAGTAACAGAATTTCAGATTGAAATGAATTAAAATATTTATAAGGAGGATAAAATTTATATATTTCAACGTAGAGTGATTTTAAATTTTTCTATTACTCATTTATTGAATAGAGCATACTTCCTAGCTTTTGAATTAGATTCTTATTTGAAATTAAATTAATAACTAAATCTCATAAGCACATGACTTGTGTCATAACTGACTTTAATTATTTTGTTGATTTATTATCAATATTTATTAAGCATCTAGTAAGTGCCAGGTATTCTGCTGCAGATATAACAGCTCATCATGTATATCCTTACACTCAAAGAATTTCTAGAAAATCTATAGGTGAGACAAAGAAATAAATCAGCAATTATGATACAATATGCCAAGCCCCACATCTGAGTAAATAATCTATGACATATAGGGACTAATCATGAGATCTTGAGAATAGGTGGGGCAGTGCACGATAGGATTCTTAGAGGGAGTCATGGCTACCATGACACCTAAGGGAGACAAACTAGAGTTCACCTAGGGAGGCTGAGGGAGGAGAGCTAGCAGTTTGGGCAGAGGGCGTGGAAGGTGCAGAGAGCTGGAGGCCGGTACACACACATCCAGTTCTGGCCACTGCAACAGTCTCAGTGTAGCTGGAACAGAGATCACAGAGCAGAGAAGCAAAAAGACAGAGCACCAGAGGACTCCTCAGTCATGTCAATAATTTTAAACTTTATCCTGAGGGCTTTTAAATGCTTTGAGGCAAGAGACGGACATGATCAGATTTGACCACAGTGTGGAAAACATATTTGAAAGAGGCAAGACTAGAATCTGACAAACCAATCAGCACTCTTGCAACAATTCAGGCAAGGAAAGACCGAGGCTGGAGCCAGGCAGTGGCACAGGAAGAGTCACCCTGTCACCCTGCAGAGCAGGGACAGATTTAGTGCTCATTCCCAGCCCATGGATCCTCAAGTCTGCAGAAAGACTTTTTGGCCATGTATAAAACAGTTTTCAAGTTAGGAATCTCATTTCGAGTGGGACAGACACTCATTATGTATTTCAAAGTGTCAAAGCCTATAGAGAAAGTAGATACCTGTGTGGCATTCTGGATGGAATGTCATACACACTGTAAAGGCAGACAGGTGCTTTGATAAACTAGTAACGGATTTCAACCACACAATTCTTTTTAATGAGGAATCTCTACCATACCAGTAACTGATAGTAAAACAAAGATTGGTGTGTGTGTATCCATATGTCATATGAATATTCATGCCTCAGGAGTCACTTTAACATTTTCATAGTCTGACCTTGAATGAAGGGGTCAGCTGTGCCACTCATTAAAAAAATAATAACCGGCTTTTGTATGAGCCTACTTGGTATTGTGAATTGGAATTTGTTCAGCCCCTTTTGAGAATGATTCCTCAAATTAGGACAGTGTACTAGGTGTCAACAATGCTAGTATGCTTTGAATAAAATCAACACCTGTAGCCATAGTAATTTACTTTTAGCCATTATTTTTGTCAGATATCATGTGTATGTGATGTACATGCATTATATAATTATATTGAAGATATAAATATGCAAATTAATAGATGCATATATATAAATAGGGAGAATGAGTAAACTGAGCCACTCAAGGACAGAATCTTTTTCTAACGCTTTCCATATAAATTCAACAAGGACTTAAACTGATTGTTTGCCAACCAAGTGGCTGATATGATAGGACAACTGCTTTCTTTTGCAGCTTCCAGAACAAATTAACATTACTGTGGGGAGAAAAGAGAAGTGCTTTGCAGCAATTCATACAATAAATAACCATAGTAGCTGGAGCTATTGTCATTGAGCCAAAAATGCTTTAATTTAAATCATTTATACTAATTACTGAAATTACAAGGGAATCGTTAGGAATAAGTATTCATAGAAATTCAAAAGGGAAATTTAGTGGTGTTATAGACTCCATATTCCTATTCTTTATTTCATTTTGTTTTTAAATGTTATTATGAAGAAAGATTGGTTTAAGGGTTAGAAAGACAGGTCAGGATGATTACAAAAAGGTGATCTGTTTGTTGGAGTTGGGGTTCACTATTCATTATAATTAGACAATAGAAATTTACTATTTTGCAAGTCACTTGTTATGTTTTGATTTTTTTATCTATAAGAAACTTATATGTCAGTCCAAACCAAAAGGAAAGCAAGCAAGAAAAAAAAATTATGGGCCACTTACCGCGTGGCTGACATTGTCACACTGTCTCATCCAATCATCACAATTACACATCATTTCAAATGAGAAATCTTAGACTTGAAAAGCTTATACCACCCCAGGTCTTCTGGCCAGAAAGTCCTGGAGGTGGGATTTAAAACAAGATCTGTCCAGTTAGATCGCACGCTCTCTCTAGGGACACCAGCCACTCCTGTAACCCATCTCACCAATCTCTGGGGGCCGAGCATGTCGGGATGTCGTCATTTTAGTGTCAGATGCAAATGTAAAGTGAAGCCACAGAACCAGAATCTGTGTTTCACAATTTCAAAACCACAGAGTTTTTGAACTGAAATGGAATTTGTAGATCTTTTAGTCCAGGGGCCTTACATTCCAGAGGAAGAAAATGAAACTTACAAAGAATTGATTTGCTTAATATCGTTGCCATTGTTAGTAGTGAATTTGGGACTAGAATCCACATCTCTTGAGCCATGCTGAAAATTCACTTACTCTGATATAAATTGTAGTAAAAGAATGACTAATGGTCACAAGTGTAAATGCATATCCAAACCAACATGTCCTGTTTGCCATGCTTGAATTTGTAGTTTTATATCTTAGAAAATTACGATCTCTAAAAATTTGAACATTTCATCTTTGAGTTTCTTTTGCTGTGTATTTTCTTTGTTCTTTTTACTATAGCAGCATTGTGTGCAGGAAAACTTCTCGGTCTCAGGCAAACTGGGATTATAACCAGCTTTCAATGATATTTCCCATATAATTACTTTATTTGTTTATTCAAACAACCTTATGGCTTAGACAAAGTAGAAATTATCATCATAATTTTGTAAAATTATTTGAATCCCAGTTCCACAATTAACTCTATAATCTTAAGGACCACCTAGACTTTTTATGTTTATCTGTTCAAAAATAAAAGCTATTTGACAAAATTAGTGATCCACATACATCATCTGTTTCTTGGCTTATTCAAACTTTATTGAATGTTTAGTACTCTGAGAGAGTAAGTGATTTGCTCAAGGTAATCACTCCAATGACTGTTGCTCTTAGTATTATACCCAGCTGCTTCTCTTCTAGTTTCCACAGTGTTTTCAGGTTCCCCATCTTATACATTCTTTTCAAACTCCGTAATCTTTTCTTGCTGGTCCCCTAAGCATCAGCATCCACAGACTCCATGGTGGCCTCCTCAGGGGATTTCCTCTCCAAGCAGCACATTACCTATCCTAACAGGAAAGAAATGGGACACTTCAGTCGGCTGGCTCTGCGCCCTTGCAAATTGTGAAGCCTAGTTTCTTTTCTCTAGGGTCTCTGATTTCATCAGTTGTTATAGGATTGATGGGATAGAAGCTGGGAGTTCTGTAGATTCTAGCTTTGTGCAGGTCTGTTATGATTTAGTCTGTTATGTGTATGGCCTGTTGGGAGGTACATTCTGCCGTTCCATGAATTAGGTAAGATTGGAGAGGTGATGATTCCCATTTTACTTATTTATTTACTTACTAGTTTGGTGTGTATTCCTAGTAGTTGACTGAGCCAAAGTCACGGAGAGCTGAGTTAGGAACAGGTAAGTATGAATATTAGTTAAGCGGCCTACTTAAAGCAAGATAATGAATAAAGAAATAGATGCAAAGAAAGTAAAATCAGGGTAGAAATTCATGAATCATTTTTTATGCAATGATTGGAATGCTACTGAGAAAGAATGTTGGTTTTGTGGGGTACATTTAGTAAGTCACTTTAAAATTTTCATATGCAAGTAAGATGAAAATGCATGAATGTAATAACACATAGACAGAAATAGTTAGCTAACATTTGGATCCAATGTAAATGATACTTTCCTTCTTGATTCCACAATGTGTTGAATTCATTGATGAGTTCATAGGGTGAATTGGTATACATAGCAGGTTCCAAGAGTAAATAATTCAAAATAAATTTTGCTGTGAAGAAAGACCTGACACCCACCGTGTAAGTTCTGCCCCACAGCCAACACCCTCCATCTCCCCACACCTCACCAAAGCCTGTTTTTTTTAGGTGTGTTTTTAAAGGTCATTATTTTAGCCAAAAGGATTTATATCAAGAATAAACCATCAAGTTGTAGGGAGATGAAGAATGAAGGTCACAACTTTTCTATTTTATCTCTTTATTACTTCCAGCCTAAAACTGGCTCCCCGGGTAATGCCTATTTCTGTAAGAAATTCTTTTCACTCATCCCTTCTTTGTGGTCCTTATAATAGCTGCATTCAAGAGCATGTAAGCACCTCATGCGCGTGCACTGAAACTTCTTCAAAGGAGAGGCACTGGCTCCTGAGACCTGTAGGCTTCCACTTAACACCAGTAATTCTGAAGTACCCTCCATCCAAAGAAATAATTCTCTTCACTGGTGTCCTGATTAAAAAGGGCAACTCATAACTAATTTTAAGAAGCTGCAGATGATGGGCAAAGTTTCCCTCTTCTCTTTACAGGTGGTTTATAGAGTATAAATTTGCCACATTTCATATTGTTACATAAACTATTAAGTAAATGCAGCATGATGCTGTATATTATGATGCAGTATATTAAACACATGTACTTTCTTTACACTGTCCAAATGCATATGTACATATGCAATGAGGGCTTAAAAATACAAATAGAATTCCTTGACAACACTGTTTATTAAAAACTAAGGCATATATAATCTTTTGGGAGGCTTCTTTCCTTCCTCCCTTCCTCCCTCCCTCCCTTCCTTTTTTTTTATATTTCTTTATAGATCAGTCTTGTCACTACTCATTAAAAACTGGGCCAAGTCTATAAACTCTTTAAGGTCTAGTATGCTTGTGTTCAAAAACTCCCCAGCGAAAATCCTTGAATATCATATTAAAATTATGCACATGTAAATGGCAGCGATTGCACAGGTGTGTCATTTGATAGATGAACTATCTGTTAGCTTGCCTTTCATAATCACACTTTCACCTCATTTTATCTTCTGCCGTCTCTCTTTGAGCTTTTGATTTCCCTATTGAGTTGTATAATATCTGTGATTTGAAATTATTTCATGTGATGTCAGAGGAATTTTTCAGCCCCTCACAGGTGTGGCTTTATGAGCAACCTAAATGTTTGCTCTTTGTTCTGTTAACTCTATTCTTTGAAACACTCGTAATGGATTTTGCACCAAAATAAATCACTAAATTAATTGGTCTTATGAATTTAAAATGAAATAATTTGGTGAGGAAGAAATTGCTTAATCAGGTTTATCACATTATTTCATAATTAAAAGTATATTATCTAAGTTTAGATAATCTGTAAATATAATCTTATGAGTATAAGTAGACAGATGGATAGGTCAGAACCTGTAAAATATATTTTTAATTATATTTTATTGATTATGTTATTACAGTTGTCCCTATTTCCCCCCTTTTTCCCCCTTGACCCAGCACCCACCACTCCTTCGAGCAATCTCCCCACTGTTGTTCATGTCCATGGGTCATGTGTACAAGTTCTTTGTCTATTCCATTTCCTATACTGTACTTTACATCCCCACAGTGATTCTGTAATTACCTATTTGTACTTCTTAATCCCCTCACCTCTTTACCCATTCCTCTACATTCCCCTGCTATCTGGCAACCATCAGAATATCCTCTGTACCCATGATTCTATGTTATTCTTGTTTACTTACTTTGTTTTTTAGAGTCATATGTCAATAGGTATGTGTTTATTGCCATTTTATTGTTCATAGTTTTGGTCTTCTTTTCTTAAAGAATTCCTTTTTATTTTTCATATAATAATGGTTTGGTGATAATGAACTCCTTTAGTTTTTACTGGTTTGGGAAGGGCTTTATCTGTCTTCCATTCGAAGGGTGGCCCTGGGCCAAACACAGGTGGAGTCTAACCTTGGCCTGCACTACCCAGGAAACCCCAGAGCCCATGCACTCAGAAAAGAGCTACAGATCACGTAGGAGTACCACCACCCTGCCCCTGAACAGCTGACCCTCCATGCAATATGGAGGTTTGTGGTCAGTGGTAACAGCCAGTCCTTGTAGCTGACTGGCCTGGGTAAATCCCTCTCATTGATCTGCCAACAGCTATCAAGGCTCAACTACTAGAGGAGAGGGTACTCAGCCCACACAAAGGGCATACCTCGAGAACCCCGCTTAGGTAATAAGGGAGGTTGTGCCACTGGACCCTATAGGACACCCACTACATTAGGCCACACTACCAAGACACAGAGTCATGTTAGTGCTACCTAATACATAGAAACAAACACAGGGAACCTGACAAAACAAGGAAACAAAGATACATGGCCCAAATGAAATAACATATCAAAATCTCCAGAAAAAGAGCTAAACAAAATGGAGATAAGCAATCTATCTGAGGTAGAGTTCAAAAGACTGGTTATGACAATGCTCAAGGAATTAGGAAGGATGTCAGCAGCATAAAAAAGAGCCAGCCAGAAATGAAGAGTTTAGTAATTGAAATGAAGAACAATTTCCAGGGACACAACAGTTGAGTGGATGAGGCCGAGAATCAAATCAATTATTTGGAACATCAGGAAGCAAAAAACAACCAATCAGAACAACAAGAAGAAAAAAGAATCCAAAAAAATGAGGGTAGTGTAAGCAGTGTCTGGGACAACTTCAAGACATCCAACATTCACATCATAGTGATAACAGAAGGAGAAGAGAAAGAGCAAGAAATTGGAAATCTATTTGAAAAAGATAACAAAAGAAAATTTCCCTAATTTTGTGAAGGAAATAGACAGGCAAGTCCAGGAAGCACAGAGAGTCCCAAGTAAGATGGATGCAAAAGAGGTCCACTCCGACACATCATAATTAAAATGCCAAAAGTTAAAGATAAAGAGAATCTTAAAAGCAGCAAGACAAAAGCAGAGACTTACCTACAGGGGAGTCTCTATAAGACTGTCAGCTGATTTCTGAAAAGAAACCTTGCAGGCAAGAAGGGGCTGGAAAGAAGTACTCAAAGTGAAGAAAAGCAAGGACCTGCAACCAAGATTACTTTATACAGCAAAGCTATTATTTAGAATGGAAGGGTAGATAAAGTGCTTCCCAGACAAGGTAGTGCTAAAGGAATTCATCATCACCAAGCCATTATTATATGAAATGTTAAAGGGGCTTATTTAAGAAAAAGAAGAAAATCAAAACTATGAATATTAAAATGAAAACAAACTCACAACTATCAACAGCTGAATCTAAAAAATAAAAACAAAAACAAAAACCAAAAACAAACTAAACAAATAAGCAGAAAGGAACAGAATCATAGGTATGGGGGTCACCTGGAGGGTTATCAGCTGGGAGGGGAAGGGGAACATAAAGTAAATGGTACAAGAGATCGAGAAGCATAACTGGGAGGCTCAGAACAGAAAGGGGCATGTTAAGAACAGTACAGGAAATGGAGAAGCCAATGAACTTTTACATGCATGACCATGGACATGAACTAAGGAGTGGATAGATTGTTGGAGGGAAGGGGATACAAAGCAGAAGGAAAGAAAGGTAAAAATTATGAGAACTGTAACAACATA